>VDFB02011052.1:0-30224 GCA_007258455.2 Sequoia sempervirens
AAAATGTCAATGTTATCATATCTCTTGCCAAAAAGGGTTTGTTTAGGGTGATATCTAAAATGATGTCTATTGTAGGAAATATATATCCATAAGACATACAATGGATGAGGATTGGTTGTAGATTTTTTATAGGCTACTGATATGAGGATTAATTGATATGTTTCACAAATAGCCAAGACATAATATTTTTATGTGAAAGTTCCATGTTTCGCTAATTGTCATTTTTTCTTCTATTTGTGTTACCAAAGGTTGAAGGTGATGATCAATTTATTATGGTTGAAAGTTTATAGTGAGTGAATGTGATATGGGATGGGTGATTTTGTTTTTTTTGTTTTTTTTTTGTTTTTTTGTTTTTTAGAATTTTTAGTGTTTTTGACTTTTTTGAAATGTTTTGAGGCTATTTTTTGTATTTTGGGGTTATTTGAATGTTTTAAGTTTTCAAGTGTTATGAGGTTGTTTTGAGTTTTGTGCGACATTTTCCAATTATTTTAGTTTTGATTTTTCTAATTTTTTTTTTAGTTTTTCAAAGGTTTGACCAAGAGAATAGGACCTAAGGGGGGATAAACCTATGCCTTGAGGGCTCATCAAAGTTGTCCTTGCCTACGTAACTATGCAGAGGCTTCATAGTTTGATTATTAGACTTGGATATTAGCACATGATGGCTAATGATGTTTTGATTTTGATATTTTTGAACTTTTGAACTTATTTGGATGTTTTGGATGATTTTAGATTTCAAGATGTTTTGGATGCTTTGGATTTCAAGATATTTTGATGTTTTTAGATTTTGAAATATTTTAGATTTTTTTGCATTTTAAAATGTGCTTTTACAAGTGTTTTTGGATTTCCTGAATGATATCTAGATCATGATGTCAATATCACATTGTGAGATATATGACATGGATCAAAATTTATTTAAAAGAAAGATGCAAGTACTTGTCTCCAATGTCTAGCAATGTTTAGAATTTTATGAGAAAATGTGTAGATCATGATGATGGATGGATTGGTATGTGAAGGATGCAAAGGACTATCTTTTGATGGATAATCAAGATAATGCTAGATATAATCCATGAGACTACATAAGTTTTACATTAATGACCATATCAAGATTTTTCCATAAGTAAGGTTGAAGTGTACCCTGAACCTTTGTCAAGATCAAGATAATTTTGAGATTTGGAAGAAGATGGATCAAATGGATTATGATGTGGGGAATGCTAGAGTTTTTATGGACAGGATGAGATGCTTCCACTTCAAGTGGTATGTGTAGATGTTTGATTCTACTCATGATTCCCATTCACCAAGTTTTCATCATGGTACTTTCCCAAAGCACCACCAAACTAGTTTTCAATAGAGGAAATTTTTTCTCTTTACTATTTTCTTGATTTTTTTAATTTTTTGGATTTGTGATTTTATGATTTTTATGATTTTTGAAGGTTTATGTTGAACCACCTAGTGGTGCTGATATAGATGGTACTATTATCATGATGTGCCAATGGTAACCTTCCTAAAGAAGTTGCTTTGTCAAGATCCAAGAGCTTGTATGTAACCCCTGAATGTTCTTGTCTTCTTTGTGGATTCTAGAGTTAATCTTACCTAGATGCACACATCGCGATAGAGTGCCCTTAGAGTCCTTAAGATAAAGAATTGATCCAAAACATGGTCAATGTGAGATTTGGATATCTTTGATTTTGAAGTGGATGGTGGAATGTAATGAGATGTAGATGGATTGGTCGATAGTTTGGAATCTTTGATTCTCCAAACCTAGGATGATGAACCATGAAGGGTCGATATGGATTTCTGAGTGGAATTAGGACCAACTTCTTGATGTACTTTGTATGTAACTCTTGAAGATTTATTTTGCATCGATGGACATATTTGATGGATGAAATTCCCTTTTTTATTTTGTCCCATAGTTTCTTTTACTAATGGATTTTGATAGGGATTATTTTCTTTCTTTTGATTTGGTATCCATTTGAATTTTATTTATCTATTTTTATTTGTTGATTTTTTTGCTTCGATGACTTGCTCTTTTCTTTGATGTAATTTTTTCTCTTTTTGTTGATCCCAATTTGAGGGTGGAAAGATGTAAGAATGACAATTCATGACATGGATGGTTGAAGTGTTGGTAGTGGTTTTATCATAAGGACTCTTCATACTCCCCATGTTGATGTTTGCATTAGGTAAAGTTGACCCTAGAATTATCAATATATCATTGTCATGTTCAGATTTGTTGATCTATGAATAACCAAGACCTTGCTACTCAAGATTGTTGACCTTTTGTGCTGATTCTAGGATACTTTTTTTATGTAGGCCTAATCCTTTTCCTTGATAATGCATCCACTAACAAACTACCATTGAATATGATTTTTCTTGGAAACATAATGTCGTGTCTTAGATATACTCTACTAAGAATATTCAAAAGTGGTAGCACACATACTAGATCTTGACTATGATCATAGTCAATGCAAGAAACTTATTCATGATTTGTGTCTAGAATGTCATCTTGAAGTCCTGTCATTTCTTGATCATTTGTAAGGATGTCAAGAGTAGGAGACTCTTGTTTTGAAGTAAGATCATCTACGTGTCCCTCAAAAATAAGCATATCATGGGTAGATGTAGGGATATTTGGTGTAGGAACATGATCATCCTTTGTGAAATCCTAGATGGATTGGAAGTTATTAATTCATGATAATACTTTGGAGAAGTGATCTCTTCATCATGACTTATGTCCGAGAAAATACCATTAGCAGATTGGAGAATGACATGTAGATCATGATATTATTTTGGAAATATGACCTACTCTTGATCTTGACTTGTTTTGGAGTAACTTTCATTAAAATCAAGATTAACTTCTTGACATGAACCTTGGGTGGATAGTGTAGCATGAATTGAAGACTCTTGAATGGTTTTAATGGGTTCAGATAAGGTGATGAAGGTTTCTTGTCGCATTGGGACATCTTCAATATGTCTAATCATAAAGTCATATGTGTTGAGATGATGGAGTCACAATGTACCTGATGAAGCTATAGTATTCAATGGAGGACCTTTGCCAAGAAAGATATTCAACCACAAAAAAAGTGTTGCAACAATGGCATGCAAATAGAGATTCTATTATGATGATGAGATATGTTACAAGAGTACACGTGCCTAATTAAATAGGCAAGAGTGAGAACCTAAAATGCATAAGATGTTCCCAAGTGTCAAAATCACACTACATGTGACAACATGTGAACCCTACCTAGGAAATGATAAAAGATTGAGATAAGTTCTAGAAGGACAACTCATCTTCTAGAAGGAATCTTATCCCCTACACATGAAAAGGGGGAATTACCCCATTATTTATTATTTATCTAATAATACAACCTAGGACTAAATTAATGCAAGACCTAATTTAAATTATGCTAGTGTAATAAATAATTAATTACACTAACAATATGAGAGAGTTATGTTTCTATCTGAGATGTATTTAATACCATTATTTTAATATTGAACATTGCTAGACACTGTTGATCGATCTTGACTATGTCTTAGGAAAGTATATCTTGATACATTTCTAATTTCTCATCTTGTGAAGAATGAGTAGTATGAATATGTCCTACTACATTATAGGTATGATTTACATTATTATAGCTTGGTGTCTTTCTAGAATTTTTAGTCTTCCCATGATCGAGCATTAGATCTTTATATATTCCTATATCTTTGTTCCTAGGTTGTTGACCAGCATTTACTTCCCCCTTCATACAATTTTAGGTTTTATGACCCATTTTTTGATGATATTGTAAGAAATCCTTGTCATTATACCATGAGGATTTTATTTTAGGTTCAGGATAATTTGATAATCAGGAAGTTCAATGTGCTTTGATTGTATCAATTTCTCTAACACTATTTTGATGGGCTTCCCTAAGGGAGTGAATTACTGTCGAGGAACATTGCTATTTCTTGGTGGTGACCCTCATGAACAATTTGGATTGTGGAAATTTTATTGTGTGTTTTTTTATGTGTGCAAGTTGTAGGGTGCTTTGATAACAACCTTTTCATCCACCACACTGTCATTAGTAACATTCTTATTTTTGGCCCAAAAATGGGGTTTGTCATTGGAATTAGATGGTTGGTTATAGGTTTGCACGAATCCCTTGGAAATGAGAGCTCGTTCAATGTTAAACCCTTTAGATATACGCTCCTCAATTTTTTTTATGTATTGCATTCTTAGTTGGTGTAGCTCGGAGAAAAACACACGAGAGAGTTAAGCAATTCAAATCTAATCTATTCAAACTATACTAACGAATCCTCAAAGCTTAGATAATCAAGCACAAAAGAAAGATAAGAACCACATGCATAAAAGAAACTATTTTACCAAACATGCGACCAATTATGTTGAATAACTTTCATTACTCTTCTCCATTTTATCTATGTAGTGTACTTGCCCTCATATTTTCAAAGTTCATGCAAGCATGGCCTAAGTGTTGTGATTAAGACAAAACATCGAATATTCAAGATAATTGCTCTAAAAGTCATACAATTTCGAGAGAGATTGGAATGATGAAGGACAAATCAATTTATAGAAAATTGATCATTGGAATGACAGGTTAGGATTGAAAGATCAACAAACGGTTGAGATCGACATATTAGACATGCATTCCGATAACTGTTAGTAGCAACATGAGTGATACAAATTAGAAATAGAAATAAAGATTAAATAAATAATTTAATCTTCGAGTTTGGTATTCAAAAATAGAAGAATAGTATTTGCATGACAAAGATAATGATAGATTAAAGCAACTCTTTGTTCGAATGCACGCACAAGATTTAATTAATTAAATAGAAATATTTAATTAATATGCATGTACACACAATTGAGTTAGAACTAGATGACTGAATGATATGACAAATAGTTTACTCAAGCAAGCAACTTGGAAATTAAATCAAGAGTTAACTGACCAAATAAAATAGATCTTTGAGTCGAGTAAGAGTGAATACTTAGATAATTTGCACAATTATCTAAATATAGAGGAATGTGTTAAAACATGATTTATGAATTAAATAATTCATTTAATTCAAGATTTGATATTTGAAGAATAATTAAATAAATAAGATTTATTTAATTAAGTGTTGAAGGGATTTAAATGAATAATTAAATAAATAAAAGGATTTATTTAATTATAGTTGAAATATGATAGAGGTAAATTTAATAAGAATTTATTTAATTGAAGAAGAAGGATAAGGTTAATCAGTAACATAATTAAATAAAAAGCGTTTATTTAATTAATTAGATAGAATAAAGAAAAATGTGAATTAATTAAGTAATTAAGATTATTTAATTAATAGAAGAAATGAAGAACTTTAGAGAAAAATTAAATAATTGACATTATTTAATCATGACCATGAAGAATACGAATTATGAAGAATATTGAAGTCGCAGGCTCAGACCATATTTTGGTGTCTACATTTTCCCCTCTTTGATACAATGTCATTTCGGCATTGTGTCAAAGAAAATCGATAAAAATATGCCCTAGTAATGCCCCAGTGTAATATAGATAAAGGTATGCCCCCTTGGGAAAATTGACAAATTTTCAAAAAAATTCAATTTTTTTTGGAAATAATCTCGATTAGTCCATTGGATAGCCAGAAATATAGTGGAGTTGATGGAATTGAAGTTGGAAGTGTTAAGGATGGGTACGGGTTGATTGAAGTTGGAAGTTGACGCGGCCAGTAGAAAGGAATGCCACCAAAACCTTAGGTATAAATAGAAAATGGGGTAAAAACCCATTCACTTTTACCCACATAGCTTTGAAACTTGAGATTTTTTCTCTACACCCTCAACGAAGATGTCTCCCATTCCGCACACCCACCATCGAGCATACAAGATCCGTACCTTCAGGCGGCCAGCCGACACAGACCCCATGGTATGTACCTCGATCTCAACTTTTGAATTGTCGATTTTCGCACTGTTTTATGCATTAAATTTCAATTTTTCTTATGCGTCATTTTTTTGGAGAGTCACATATGGGTGCGTAATCAACGCATATGTATGTGGAACGTCGCAACTGCAATCTTACATTTTATGGTTAGCGTAGGTTTTCCATAGTTCACCGCATTTGTATTTGAGTTACATGCATTTGCATTTAATTTAGACACAATTGTTTTATTTTTAATGCATGTGCAATAGTTTCAATGCATTTGATAATTTCCTTACGCATGTACATTTAGCTGGACATTGTTTTGCATTGATAGAAAAAGGCACATTTGATATGTAGTCGCATTTGTTATTTCTACACAGATTTGCATTTGAAAGTGACACATGTGAGAAATAATTACACATTTGTGAAATTCAATTATGTATTTGGTTTTATGCAATGCATTTGCAAAAGAATGACGCATTTGAAAAATAATGACACATTTGAATAGCATTTGATTTGGTCACTTTGTATTAGGATAGGTGATTGATTCTGACATGAGGCATGTATAATGCCATTGCAAGTTTTTTTGGACACTATGTATATGCGAGAGTCGAGACCATCGACTTTTCACATCCGAGATAGTTTGTAGAGCATGGAGAAATGATTCTTATGGCATTTGGGTCTTCTCTATATGACAAACATGCCCACTATTCAAGCAAACCAAGGTCTACTGATAGCATTATGCGAGCGGTGGCACTCGAAGACTTCTTCATTTCACTTGCCTACTAGAGAGGCGACAGTTACCTTGGAGGATGTTTACAAGATTCTATGACTTCCTATCAGAGGCACGAGGGTGAGATATGATACCCAAAAGGGTTTCGTGGAGATGTGCAGGTATTATTCGCATGCAAATATTAGACAGTTAGGTTTTGATCATTATGAGATTAGATGGCGTGTATTGGCACAGAGGTATAGATAGTTAGACTGTTTATTATGTACACTGATAAGTGGTATAGTCCTTCTTGACTGCCGAGTTCATGGTTTTCCTATGGGTTGGGGAGAGATGCTAGTGGGTATGTTAGAGCGATGGGAGGTATATGCTTGGGGTCCTTGTCTTCTCGACATGTTATACTTTCATTTGCATGATATAGCCTATCAAGAGGCTCAGTCTATGAGTTGCGGTACCACATTCCTGATGGTATGGGTGTGGGAACACATTGCCATTTTTCGTCCACCGGTTATAGTTGATGTGCAGCACAAAGCACCTTATGCCTTTCGTTATGTGGGGGCTAACACTCAGCACCATATGGGAGACACCAGATACTTCAGACATGCCATCAATACCATGGTACAGTTCACATGGAGACCATACTTGGGTTGTCTAGAGTGGTCAAATGAGGACAATCATTTGCCTTATTGCCGCTAGACACAATACCTGATTGGGCAGACTATTTCTCATGTGCATATTATAGAGCGACATTTACTAGATCGTGTCCTGCGACACTTCAGAGAGATTCAGGATGAGCCCAGAGGATGAGCAGAGTTTTTGAGGTCCTCGCAAGAGATTTCTTTGTGGGGTCCAGAGATTCCAATGGCCACTACCGAGGCAGAGATTGATGCATTGCAAGTAGTTCAGTGGGGATGGAGAGATGGTGTGGTAGACCCAGCTACCACTGAGGCATACGATCAGTGGTGGGACATGCACAAGCTGATACCCCTTATAGATCTAGATCAAGCTGCACTGATAGAGCGGTGAGGGACAGGACCGCACGACAGGCATGGCAAAAGAAGAGGTCGGAGAGGTGGAGGGGGACATGGCGATGATGGAGATGATGGGGGAGGTGGTTGGCGAGGTGGTGGGAGAGGGAGGTGTGGATGAAGAGGATGAGGGCCACCATTATCACCTATCCATGAGGAGAGATAGGGGGAGGAGGATGTGCACATGCCTGATGTTGGTAGAGGTGGGGAGAGATGAGGAGCATCCCGCTAAGGAGGCTATTCTAGAGGTTCATGTAGAGGAGGAGGTAGAGATTTATGCCCTAGGTTTACTTGGTGCCTATCAAGATGATGACAAGGAGGATGATGATTAGGAGTGAGAGATTCGTGATAGGATTTTGGAGTTGGAGGATGAGGATGATGGTGTGCAGAGGGTGAGATAGGTGGACACAAGGGAAGTTGATCTTGACACTATTACACTTCGTGCCAAGATTGCATCCTTGGAGGAGCAGATGAGGGTCATGATGTCCGAGAGAGATGTGTTATGGATGGAGAGGGATAGATCCATCATGGATAGAGATTAGGCCATAGCTCGGAGGTGAGAGACGAAGCAGAGATTTACAAAGATTAGAGCTCTATGCACTGGGCCGACAACTGCATTTTCTAGAGAGTCAGTTAGATCCGAGGAGAGAACCACTTATTACCAAGATTTATATGAGGCAACAGTTCCTCCAAATAGATGGGCTCTGAGATTTTCAGAGGCATGTAGTGAGAGGTCCTAGACTAGGACCCACTCCAGTACAGTTAGCACAAAGGGTGTTGAGCAGCCACACAGAGCTGGTCCATACGATAGGCCACATTCAGGGCATAGGTCATCAGGTTCCCAACATCAGTCATCCGCACACTACAATCATGGTAGCAGTGGCAGTTCAGGATAGAGAAATTTGTTGATATGTATTGAGACATTGTATTGTGATCATATATCCTGCGGGCTTCCATATTTATGGATACATTATGACATTGTGTTGTGACACTGTTGAGCAATATATATATATGATTTTCCAGCGGTGATTCTCATGATATGCATTTCTATTTATTGATTATCTAGTCGTTTATTTTTAAATGTTATGTTTATATGATATGCCTTGTGATGGAAGATCATATCTACTTTATGATGTGTTTATGCAGCCTATGATGTGATGTTGATTCTATGTGATGTATGCATTTTATAGTGATGAGATGCAATATGATGTTATATGTATAATGCTTTCTACATGTGATGCTATACAGATGTAATGTGGTGCATGAATTTACATTTGTTATGTACATGGAATGCTTATGATATGTAATCTATGATGAGAAATGTCTATTATGCCATGATGTCCTAGATATAATAAATGCCTATATGTTTTTATATTTTCTAATGCAAGATGTATGTATGATTGATGATGTATGATTTGGAAATGATATTTTCTAACATGAATTTGTATGCAGGATGCTTTATATTGTTGTGTGTCACAGGACTCTGTCATAATGCAAGAAATGCGATGGATGTTAGTATTAGCAATCTTTGATGTTTTGCTGTATCACAAAAGGTGTTGCACTTTATCATCATTGGGCGGGACTAATACAAATGGAGAAAAACACCATGATATGACATAGATCAAGGTGTGCAAGGTCATCCACTTGCTAACAACAGACAGTCGCAGACAAGGATTGTCGTTAACTCATACTAATGGCACAATTGCCCCAGTCTTTTTGTCAAGACAAACCACAGACAACAGAAAAAATAAAAGATGGGTCATGAGATGTCATCAATCCTCTAAATCCTTCATGGGACATCCTTGAGGAAACTAGTAACATGACTCAAAAATCAAATGTAAAAGACAGTTGATAGACAACAGTCAAAGGAAATAGAATTGTGATACATCGTTTCTTCTCTAAATCCTTCACGGTACATCCTTGAGAAAGCTAGTAACATAATTCCCATCATAAAATAAAGTGAAATGATAAGATAAATAAGCCATAAAGTCAAAAATCCAATAAAACATTTTCCTAAACTTGATCTATTTGTTTGATTTGTTTTGATTGCTAAAAGGATTGATTGATAAAGCCTAATTTCAGGAGATACACGTACCAAATAAGACTTTGAGATTGGTTTTGATGTTATGACTATTTGTATAAGGCATGACAAAGCCTGGTTTCAAAAAGACATGTATCGTATAAGACGTTGAGTCAAATGTCGTTGATGTAATAACCTGTGGAAGGCTATGTTTGATTGTTTGACAATGTCGATATGTAGGAAGGACTCATCCTGTATAAGACATAGATTGTTTTGTTGATATCAATATTCAGGAAGGACGCATCCTGAATAAGACAAAGGTTGATTGTTTTGATGATGTCTATCTCTAGGAAGAACACATCTTGTAGCAGACATTAGTTGATTTTTTTTGACTGTTTTCTTGGCAATTTGTTTGAGTTGACCTAGAGACATTATTGACTTGTTCACTAGATTGATGCATGACTTGATATGATGTGTGGACAATTGACTATCTATGATGAAAAACCCTAAAGGACTGACCTAGTTCAGCCTCAGGGGCTCATCGATTGATGGCCTTGCCTATGTTATACACACAGAGACCTCATAGTTCGACTTGACTCTAACTGACAAGACTGACTACAAATAAAAGACGTGTGTGATAGTGAATGTGACGAACCCTAATGGACTAACCTAGTGTGCCCTTGGGGGCTCATCAATTGATGGCCTTGCCTACGTTTACACGCATAGACCTCATAGTTCGACATGACCAATGACCTTGTCATATAGACATATGGATTGAGTCATGATTTTATACAGACAAACCTAAAATAGACTGACCTAATTCCTTGAGGGCACATAGGTAGATGGCCTTGCCTACGTCCAATCGCAGAGGCAACGTAGTTCGACAAATGACAAATACTGACAAGTGTGACTGACTCTGACTCTTTTTTTTTTGGATTTTTGACATGTTTTGATTTTTTTGTCTTTTTGAAGTTTTCTGATGTTTTTGTGTTTTCTCTGGTCATTTTGTGATGTTTTTGGATTTTTCTATGGTTTTACGTACTTAGCACAGCCAATGTAAGAACCAATATGACACACATCAAATGTTTTCCCCCAGTCGAGTATAAGACCAATTGATTATGAATAGGGTAAAAATGGAGGATATGAAATGCACTCGATGTCAATCGTGCCAAGTTATGGGAAAGACTACCACTTATTATGAATGGTATGTACAAGTGATAGATAGGAAAGATACATGATATGTAGATGGATAGGTAGTATGTACAAGGATAAGGGATATGTACAGGGATGTCAGATTAGAACAATAGTAGACAAAGGAGCAAAGTCAACTACACATGGCGCCTATTTTCTAGATTTTCACCATGGTACGTATCCAAAGTGCCACCGAAGTGGTTTTCACTATTGGACGAATTATTTGTCTTTACTATTTTCTGTATTTTCTAATTTTTTGGTGTTACCAAGACGCCTGTTTGCTAGGTTTTCACCTTGGTAATGATTTTTTTTATTTTTTTATTTTTTTGTATTTTTGCTAATTAAGACAAGGCCTTCAGAAGCTATGCGTAGAACTTGATGAAGACTATTGATAGGAAAGGACAATGGTTCCCCTTCAGGAGTAGAGAGTTGATATGCTCCTAATCCTAAGGCTTTTGTAACAATATACGGTCTGAACGAGTTAGGTTCAAACTTTCCTGGTTTCTCTCTATCAGTTTGATTCTTTGGGTTCTCCATTAAAACTAGGTCACCAATGTCAAATTTTATGTTCAAGACCTTCCTGTTATAGCTATGACGAAGGTGATTCTGATATTCTTGGAGATTGTCTAGTTATTTTTTTCTTCGCTCATCTAGGAATTCTAGCTCATGGAGTCCCGATACCTGGTACTCTTCATCATCAATGTGCCCTTTCAAGGATACCCTCAGGGAAGGAATCTTGACCTCAATAGGAAGAATGGCTTCATAACCAAATACTAATGAATAGGGAGTGGTGCCAGTGGGAGTACGTATACTTGTGCGATAAGCCCATAAGGCAGGATTAAGCTGTAAATTCCAATCACAACCAGCATCATTGACAGTCTTCTTGAGGATTCTAATGATAGTTTTGTTAGATGCCTCTGCTTTGCCATTACCTTGTGGGTAGTATGGAGTGGAAAAGTGATGTTGAATATGAAATTCGTCACAAAGATGGCAGACTTCTTGATTCTTAAATGGGCGGCCATTATCCGTGATTATGGACTAAGGGACACCATATCGACAGTTGATATAGTTCAGGACAAACTTAGAGATCTGTGTGTCGATAATGTATGTCATTGGAATAGCCTCAATCCACTTCGTAAAGTACTTAGTGGTAGTGATGATGAATTTGTGGCCATTGGATGATGTGGGATGTATCTTACCTATGAGGTCGAGTCCCCATTGGGCGAAAGGCCATGGTGACATTATAGGACAGAGCTCCTATGCTGGTGCATGTATCAAGTCTCCATGAACTTGGCATTGGCGACATTTCTTTACAAAGACATATTAGTCCTTTTCCATAGTAGGCCAATAATAACCCAGTCTCATAATCTTTTTGGCTAAGGTAGGACCACTAGAATGGGAACCACATATACCCTCATGCAACCCACGCAAGGTTGCTTGTGCTTCATTAGAATCAAGATATCTCAGTAGGGTATTATCTAAGGCGTGTCTATATAGGGTGTCTCTGATGATGGTGTATTTGGCTGACTTGCAGAGGAATGTCCTATGTTGGTTGTTTGAAAGGCCAATGGGTATGATTTCGGCATGGAGGTAGTCATAGATTTCTTTGTACCATGGGGAATCAGGACCAAAAATCTCACATACCATCTCAGAATCTGGGATATCATAGGCTGGGACCAAAATTTGTTCTACAAGGAACTCAAACTTAGGCACATTGCTAGGAATGTCTAGAAGTGATGCAATAGTAGCCATAGAGTCTGCTTCCCTGTTTAGAACACACAGTATCTGATGAAATTTGACCTTCTCAAAGTACTCTTTAAAGCTATCAGCCATGCGTTTGTATGGAGCAAGCTTCTCATCCTTAGTCTCATAATCATCATTTACCTGTCTGATTACTAGTTGAGAATCGCCATATACTTGTAGGTTCTTAATTTTCCACTTGACTACCATGCGCAACCCTATCACTAGAGCCTCATACTCTGCTATGTTTTTAGTACATGGGAATGCAATTCTGAATGATTTAGGGATGGAATCACCCTATGGTGTGATAAACAGTATACCAGCTCTTGAGCCATGATTTGTATGTGAGCCATCAAAGTACAGCTTCTATGTTATGTTTGTGTCAATTGTGAATATAAATTCATCAACAAAGTCTGCAACTAATGGGTGATCTGCTTGTATTGGTGCATCGACTAACTGATCAGCAATGACTTGTCCTTTAATAGTCTTTCTCTCTACATATTGGATATCATACTCACTAAGTATCATAACCCACTTGGCTAGTCACCCTGTTAATGTTGCCTTGCTGAGAAGATATTTCAGAGGATCTATTTTGGCAATCAACATTATTTGATGGTTTAGCATATAGTGCCTTAGTTTTTGAGTAGCAAATACTACTGCAAGACAGGCACATTCAATGGTACTATAGTTGAGCTCATAACCCACCAAAGTTTGACTGGTACAAGATTGGAAATCCAGTCTGCATAGTCGATTGATCTAATGAAACCACCGTCTAACAATTTCTTGAGTTTTGCCTTGACTAGTAAAGCAATCTATGGATGCATTTTCCTCAGTTTTTGTTTGACTAGTTTGACACCTAGTTGTAAGGGAAAGTGATGTAGAACAAGTTTAGGATCCAACCCAGGCATGTCTGCATATGACCAGGAAAAATTTATTTGTCTCTATGCAAAGAAGTTGTGGAATTCCAACTGCTCTTCTATTGTCAATGACGCTGCAAAATAAACCAATCGAGGATTCTCTTTTGTGCCTATGTTGACTTCTACTGATTCTTCAATGAGAATGGGTGAATTTTCCTGTGCAATGGGGAGAATGTTCAAACCTCCATCCTTAGGTGCCTCAAAGAGGTTTTCACCTTCGGATGCATCCTTTATTTTTACTTTTTCATTGTCTAGAGGTTCCTTTTGGTTTTCACCTAGAGACTCATCCGTTTTATCTTGTTTATTCTTTTTCTCATTTTTGCGACTGGAGGGTTGAACAAATTCCCAAAAATATGCTTTTTTTTCCAAGTCAATGGTAAAACCAACCTTGTGATCACTGCTAGGCATGCCTTCTCGTAATCCCAGGAACTCAACAATTGCTTCGTTGTTCTCAAAAATGTCTAAGACGAGTGTGTCTTGTTGGTCCCAATCAATGAATTGGGGATAAACTAAGGGCATGTTATCATCAGAGTTATCAAAGTTTAACAGAGTCAAGGTAAGGACTGAGTTGTTCATATGGTCACAAAAGTCTTGTACTAATTCTTGTTTGGTCTTTGGTTTAGATCTAGGTGGATTGAGAGGTGGGCCTAATGCCAAGGTTTGGTTATCTGAAACAGATATATCAGGTTGCCAAGAGGTAGGATCAAGTGATTCCCAATATTAATGTTTAAACCATTCCTCTTTTGTCATATTCTTTGGTGGATAGGAATTCAATGGATTTGGTGAGGATCTCAACATTAAGTCAAGTTCTCCAAATAACTTGTCAAGGTCCATGGAAGAGGTAGAGGATAAGGAATCCCACTCATATTTGTTTGAGTCAGGGGAGTCACAGTGGTGTTGGTTAGATGGTTCGTGAGATGTCTCAATATCTTCTGAAGCACTTACTTCCTTGATTAAAGGTGATGCGGTACTAGGAACACCAATCTGAATCTGTTGAAACCCAGGCCCTAAGCCTTTTGGCCACTGAGAAACAAAGATTGGTTCAATCCTCCCATCTTGATTTAAGCCTAAACCACTATGTCCATTATATCCCTTGCTCTGCATGATTGTGAAGCCTTTGCCATATAGATTTGTAGGAATGTGAGCAAGTGAGAGAGGTTCTTTATTATCTTCCCTATACAGCCAGGAGGTGACATCTTCTGTATTTATGGCTTATTTTCTTAATTCTCCCCATCTAGTGAAATTTGTTGTGGGAGGAATGTGTATAGTGACCATAGATTGTCTCCTATCTGATGTAGGTAAACCGTATGACTTAAGAGGAATCAAATGGCTAACACAATAAGATGTCCTCATGTAATATTCACCACAACCCTTATCTTGGATCTCAACCCTAGGAGTGGTAGGAAATGAAGGTGAAATAGATGTTTGAGTGAGTGTGGATGGATTGACATAGTGAGATGAATTGGACGATGAAGCCTCTTGTTTTACTGGCACTTGGTGTTGGGGTATCTCTTTTAGATTGGTGCAATATTGGAATGGATCTGGTTCACCATCTATAGTTATTTCAGTGCCTTTGTAAGGGAATTTGAGACATTGATGATATGTGGAAGGGACTGCCTTCATGGCATGAATCTATGGTCTTCCTATCAGAAGGTTGTATGGAAGGGTGAGATCCAAGACCTAGAATTTTGTCTCCATTACTGTAGGACCAATTCTGATAGGAAGTATTACCACCCCCTTTGATTTTCATTCCTCATCATCATAAGCTTTAATGACAATAATTTTGGTTTTGTCTACGCATGCTTCTGAGAAACCTAATGCTTTAATCAGTTTTAAAGTACACATATTTAACCTTACTCCTTTTTCTACCAAATCTCGTCTAAATTTGGTGTCATCAACAAGGACTTCAAGACGTAAAGGGTCGTTATGGTTTGTCTTTTCAGTTGCGTAGTCTTGTTCAAAAAATGTGGCATGATGATTATTGGTCAAATAGCCGACCATTTCTTGGAAATGATTAACATCAAGATCATTTGGGACAGTGGCATTTTGTAAAGATTTATCTAAAATGGATTGATGCTCAAGGGACATACGCAACAGTTCCAAGATTGAGATTTGGGTTGGGGTCTTCCCCAACTGGTCAAGTAGGTTATATTGTGACTTGGAAGGCTGTGGTGTTTTCTGCAATGGAGGAACTTGGATAGTGATCTTAGTACAATGAGTATTGACAACACACTCAGGATTTGTATTGATAGTAATGGTATTGATATTCTCATCAGAGGCACGAAGGTGGTTAATGGTTTTTCCACTATTATAATCATGCTTGATATTCGCATAGTTGGCTGACATATTGGTCTTGGGGACATTTCCTTTCCCATGGTCATGTAGTGGATCAGAAAAGACTTGATGATCAGTGTTTGATGACTTTTGTTTTTGTCCACTAACTTCAATAATTCTCTTTTTGACAAGATCCTGTATGATATTTTTTAGTTGGTGACAATTTTGTAGGTTATGTCCCTTAGTCCTATGATAATCACAAAAGGCATTTTCATCCCACCAAACTGGTTTAAATTATCCTAGATCATATTTTCTTGGCTCTTGAAGCTGTATAAGATTATGTTGTAACAGTTGTTTGAATACAAACTCAATGGGTTCCCCTAAGGGAGTGAACTCATGTTTTTGAAACCTCCTTTGTTGTGGACGTTGAGTATTTTGGACCATGTTGGAAGGTTGATTGACAACATTAAGCGTATTGGCTGAAGAGTTAGGTCCTTGTAATGTGATGATTGGTCTTGTTTGTACAGTTTTAGCATCAACTACCCCATCATTGGTGACGTTTTTGTTTCGAGACCAGAATCTGTTTCTATCATTGGGGGTGTTTTGCACTATCAGATTTCTATTGGATGTAGATGTCTTAAGTTCTCCTTTTTTAATGAGATCCTTTTCTATTATAACCCCTTTTTCCACTAGTTCTGACAAAGATGAATAACAATGCACCCTTAAGTTACTCCTTAGTTTTGCATGAAGGTTTTCCTAGAACATAGTGACTTTTTGTTTTTCAGGTATCTCGACAGGACACTGGCTGGTTATAGTCCTCCATCTCTGGAAGAAAGTGATGAAAGTTTCACCTTCATCTTGTGTTGTGCGACACAAGGTTGCTATATTTATCTTGTGGTCTATGTTGAAGGAGAATTGCTCAAAAAATTTCTCAGCCAGTTCACCCCAAGATTTGATGCCATAGTCTAGACCTAAAAACCACTCTAGTGCAATTCCTACAAGAATTCTTGGAAATAGTCTCATAAGATATGTGGGATCATAAGAAACATCTATGCACATGGTATAAAATTCCCTTATATGTTCTATCGTATTTCATTTTCCATTGTACTTAGGGAGATTCGGTATGACATACCCGTGAGGGAAATGTGTCATGTACAATGATCTATCAAATGGAAATGGGCATATGTCCTTTTTTGAAAAAGTATTTATTAGTTGACACCACCATGTTGTCCATTTGTGTTTGTAGTGCATACATGTGTGTTTTCAAGACATCAACCTGGGTTAATGATGTGTTGGATGGATTATGCGGGTCTATGTAGGTATTATGAAATCTAAGGTCTCTTGATGGGTTTCGATTGAATGTTGGTATTTAATGTGGATTTGGATTCAGAATGTTGGTGAATGTGTTCTAGTTTGGATTCTGCATGAATTGGTTTTGACTTGGAATCTGTGTGAATGGATTCTAACTACCACTCTGTGAGAATGGATTCTGACTCAGAATCTATGTGAATTGGTTTTGACTTGGAATCTATGTGAATGGATTTTGACTACCAATCTGTGAGAATAGATTCTGATTCAAAATCTGTGTGAATTGGTTTTGACTTGGATTCTGTGTGAATGGATTTTGATTGCCATATTGGAATGAGGGAATGCCTTTTTTTTTGTAGTCTATGATATAGTACTAGCGACTTGAACACTAGGCATGGCCATTGACTGTGGTATGGTATCGGTGACATGAACACTAGGTATGGCTGTTGACTGTGGTATGGTACTCGTGACACTAACATTTGGTGTAGAAACAGACATTTTAGATCTTTTATTCCCAACAAGAGGACCAAAGGGAGTGGATGATGATTCCCCTACAGTGAAATTAAATCCCAATGTCATGCCAGATGTACCAAATGGAGATGTATGGACTGTCGTACTTTATGTAGGTATGCTAGATGGTATGGTTGTATTTACCTGAGGTATAGTAGTACTGGCAGTCATTGTATTTGTCCCTTGTGTAGGTTGAGCTTGTAAGGTGCTAATATTGAATCCGATAGGTAAGGTAGCGCCTTCAGCTAGCAATTTGGCTAAGTATCGTTGATGATCGTTTGGTAGGTACTCATCTACAAAAGAGGAAAACTCAGGGTCCTGTGCAACAGCCTCTATGTCTTCCATTGTAATGTGTCCTTGAGTGTTTCTAGTGGTGAATTTGTCTAATAAAGTCTTGTGAGGTCTTGTGGAGAATGGATTGATGAATTCGTTTGGGTTCGACATCTTTTCTCTCTCTCTTCTCTTAGACCTAGTTTCAACCATGTAAGATAAGCTCAATATGCAAGGAATGCAACACTACGTCTATGGACAGTATGACTATAGTCTGTGTTTTTTGGATTTTTTGAATGCAAAATAAGGAATGTTCTAAGATGACGCTAGTCTAAAATGACAATATCTAAAGATGCAAAGTCTAAGCAAGATTCTAAGGTAATCAATTTTGTAAACCTGAGACGACGTTACGAACTACCTAAAGTCTAACCAAGGCATCAATTTAGTTATGTCAAGGGACCAATGTAGGATTAGGATCAAAGATAAGTTGAGTTTCCTAACTAGAGTGATCTCTGTAGGACAAAGGATATGATGAAAGGACTAGGTTCAATGACATATTTCGTTGACGCTATGATTTTTTTCTAGAGTGTAGATGGTGGACCTATCCTAAAGTTTGCAAAAGTGACCTTCCTAGAAGTTTAATCTCAAGGCCATATGTACTCAAAGATGAAGGTAAAACTTACAATCAGAATGACTGTAGTAATGACTAAATGATACCTAAAGGATGCAAAATTGAGCAAATCATTTTAGGTTTTTGTCCAAGGACTGCTATGAAAAGATAGATGAAAGATTGGTATGACTGTGTTGACTGACCTGTGACTGTAAATTTTTGTTTTCTAATAATCAGGCATATACAACTTAGAATTTCACATATGCGGTTATGTTTCACAGTTGCAGTTTTTTGGTAATCAATTGCATGTTTCTGGTAAAGTTTAGTGTCTATGTCAAATAGATGCAGTTTAGTTTTAAACAGATGCGACTCATAATGGCAACTGTGACTCAGACTGTAACAGATGTAGTTTTCCTAAACTTATGCACTGGTAAAATTTCTACGACAGTGGAAAATGCTTCGTTTGAGACTGCAGTTGCAGCTCACCTTATCAGATGCATCACAAAATATCACAAGTGAGATTCCCTAAAATAGATGTGGTTTTTGACAGAGCAAATGCAAGCTAATCTGACATATGTGACTCTGGGCTAAACATTTGTGACTCGACAGAGCAATTTCTACTCTTTGGTGAACAGTTGTGACTCTATTGTGTTTTCAATGAATAGAGATATAAAACTGATGCTATTTTTCTATGATCAAGTTCTGACAAACAAAGAAAATCATAAGACAAAGTGTTTTCAGTTTTATTTTGGACTCAAAAATGTTTAATTTGACAACAGACAGGCACATCCTAGGCTGTGTAGGACAGTATTTACTAAGTTCTCACTTGGGTTTCCCCAACTACGATTATTCAAGGTGGATGATTAGTAGCTTGACCCCTCTGGCTCCCCTCCACAGCTCATTAACGTCATTTGGGGCAGCCAAGCTATAGTACCCATGAACATCCCATGACATACATTCATCTTTACACATGAACCATAAGAATATGAGATGGCTTTAGAGGTCCGACCTACTACACCAGTAAATAGAAGGATTTTGGACACTACAAACAAAGGTGTTTAATTAGGGCATTTCATTCGTAGGGCATGATCCATGCGATGAGAGTCCCCTTTCGAATCCATCTCATCAGAACCATACGCGTGATTCTTGGGCTTTCCCCAAGAATCCACTTTTATACACCGGTTGGAAGTCCCTCGAGTTCAGGGTGCTACCGGTCTGAGTCATCCTGGGGTGAGTACTTTTTCCCACCAGAATAGGCCCAAGTTCTAGAGTTAGTAACCGTTTCTCTTACACCCAAGATTGCACAGATGCACAAGGGGAGAGGATACTTCGATGTACCAAATTGTGAGGGTAATTACACAATTGTGCTTTTGCACCAAACACAGTAGACACTTGTTAATTTTATTCCAAATGAAAAATTTTCTACACTACCAAAGAATTTGTTTCAAAAATTTAACTAGGGTCTTCGACATGCGTTTTGCAGAAAGATTCATTAGTAATTCGATATTGGTCTTTGACTATCGATCTACAAAAACTTTGTTAACTCCTCAAGACACACACTGAAAAAAAAAGATTAGCGAAAATAAAAACACGAAAGGAAACTGTAAATTGAAAGTCTAAACCTAAAAATATACCAGTCAGATGCGTCATATTCTCTGTCAAATGTGTCGCAGTATTTTACTAGTCAGTTACAGCTCAAAAAATGACAGATACGTGATTATTTTTTGGATGCATCCTTTCTGATCACAGATACAGTCAAGAAATTCAATTGCATCGTTTCGTCAAGATGATGCATCTCCAAATGTCAATTGCGGCATTTCGTCAAGTAGATGCATTGTTCCGTACAAAAACTTGCAAAATCAAATAAAAGTCTACGGATACACGAAGATGGTGTTTTCACATTGGGTTCACCAAATGTAGCTTAGAGAAAAACACACGAGAGAGTTAAGCAATTCAAATCTAATCTACTCAAACTATACTAATGAATCCTCAAAGCTTAGATAATCAAGCACAAAAGAAAGCTAAGAAAAACATGCATAAAAGAAACTATTTTACCAAACGTGCGATCAATTCTGTTGAATAACCTCCATTACTCTTCTCCATTTTATCTGTGTAGTGTACTTGCCCTCAGATTTTCAAAGTTCATGCAAGCATGGCCTAAGTGTTGTGATTAAGACAAAACATCGAAGATTCAAGATAATTGCTCTAAAAGTCATACGATTTCGAGAGAGATTGGAATGATGAAGGACAGATCAATTTATTGAAAATTGATCATTGGAATGACAGGTCAGGATCGAAAGATCAACGAATAGTTGAGATCGACAGATTAGACATGCATTCTGATAACTGTTAGTAGCGACATGAGTGATACAAATTAGAAATAGAAATAAAGATTAAATAAATAATTTAATCTTCGAGTTTGGTATTCGAAAATAGAAGAATGTCTTTGCATGACAAAGATAACGATGGATTAAAGCAATTCTCTATTCGAATGCACACACAAGATTTAATTAATTAAATATAAATATTTAATTAATATGCATGTACACACAATTGAGTTAGAACTAGATGACTGAATGATATGACAAATAGCTTACTTGAGAAAGCAACTCAGACATTAAATCAAGAGTTAACTGACCAAATTAAATAGATCTTTGAGTTGAGTAAGAGTAAATACTTAGATAGTTTGCACAATTATCTAAATATAGAGGAATGCATTAAAACAAGATTTATGAATTAAATAATTCATTTAATTCAAGATTTGATATTTGAAGAATAATTAAATAAATAAGATTTATTTAATTAAGTGTTGAAGGGATTTAAATGAATAATTAAATAAATAAAATGATTTATTTAATTATAGTTGAAATATGACAGAGGTAAATTAAATAAGAATTTATTTAATTGAAGAAGAAGGATAAGGTTAATTAGTAACATAATTAAATAAAAAGCGTTTATTTAATTAATCAAATAGAATAAAGAAAAATGTGAATTAATTAAATAATTAAGATTATTTAATTAATAGAAGAAATGAAGAACTTTAGAGAACAATTAAATAATTGACATTATTTAATCATGACCATGAAGAATATGAATTATGAAGAACATTGAAGTCATAGGCTTAGACCAGATTTCGGTGTCTACATTTGGAAGGCAAGGTTTGTGTTTAGATATCTTGCCACAATTTCAACTTTTTATTCCTTAGGTATGGACCATTTGCATTTTCTTGCTTTATGTCTCCATCTTTGTAAGAAAGAAGCAAAGGCTTCCCCCTTAGTTTTTTAAGGGTGTATAGTTATTCCAAGGTGATTTCTACATCCATATTGTAGGAAAAGTGTGCTACAAATTGGTCTATTATTTCTTGGAATGTTTTGATCCATGAAGGTAGATGAGAGAACCATTCAATTTCTTGTCCCCCCAAATTTCATGGGAAAAGTCACATGAGGTATAAAAATTTATAAGATACTTCCATGCAAGAAACGCATAGAATTCTCTTATGAGTTCCTCAGGATTTCCATGTCCTTTATATTTATCAAAATTTGGAATTTTAAAGTTTTGGGGAAATGGTACCATCACAATGTTTCTGTCAAATGGGTAGGGACACGAGTCTTGAACTGTGTATGATTTTTTGGTCTTCCCCATTTGAATATATTGAATCTTTTGATGTGACATTTGGATTTGTGAAGACAAGTTTTTAGGTGGAACATTTGGTAATGGATTATACGTGTATAAATTTTGATCCTGATAGGGAGGAACATTCAAGCCATATGAACTCATTAGATATTGATAATGTTCTTGAGGTATAGGACTCATTTGATATTATGAAATTCCTTGAGGATTTAAGACACATTTGATAATTTCCTTAATGTTGGGGAGATGCATTGTGAGACCCATATGGACCTTGAGGGACAATGTTTTGTTCTGAGGGATTTGGTTGTTGATAATTGATGTGTGACAATTGTTGAAAATTTTGTTGTGATGTCAAATTTTGTCGAACAAGTTGTTGTTGTACTTGTAATTGTTGTAAGGTGGTCTATTGATGATGTTGGAGATTTTATTGATTGTCATGTTCATGTTATGTAATTTGATGTTGGGTTTGTTGTGTTGGATGTTGTTGATGTTGTGGTTGGGGTTGTTTATTTTATTGATGGTGGGATTTTGATTGTGATGTTGTTGTTGATGAGCACTGAAACCATTCAAATTAAAGTTTTGTTAAGGTGGATTCATACCATAGTTTATCATTTGTTAATTTTGGGCATTGAATGTTGGTGGGATGTTGATATTTGGAAAGCCTAGATTTGTGTTGGTATCCCCTAGAATTTCAACATTTTACAAGGGATTACTATATTGATTTGAGAAATTTATTTCATCTATCCCTTGAGAAGTAACCTTGGACCAACCTAGTACATTTGAAGATGTTTTAGGTACTTGTTCAATAATGTGATGCACTAAGGAGTCATTCCCATGTGGAAAAATATTTGTTCCAACACGTTACATCCCATCCCTGAATTACTATTTACTATTCACTTTCACTTGAATGTAATGTGAATTTATTAGATTAAAATGATTGACAAGTTGAATGATTAGTTGAAATATAAATTTGAGACTATGATTGAGTTATCAGTGTATATGTGATGCTTAGGTATGGTTCTTCTCATGTTTTTGCATCACAGATATTCTATTATGCTAGTGATCTTCATGGTTGATATATATGATCATTCTTCTATACTATGGAAATTACTATGCTTCATTATGACTGTGCTATGTTTTATGGTTTCTTTATTTTGATCTGACAATGTTTGGTTTTCACTGTGACAACAGTTTAAGAGATTTGGACAGTTGGTTTCTTGATGCTTGGTTATTCTATACAGGTTGTGTTGATTATATCTTGCTTTCAAAAAAAATCTATCTTCTGTAGTGGCCATTTGTTAGTTTACTACCCCTTTGACATTTGGCATTGTTGTCAAAAACGGGGAGAAGAGCATGTATTACATTCAGATTCACTTGGTGCAATATGATGTGTGGTCACATTTATGCAAAAGGCTGACACAAGTGTTTTTAGTGTTTTGGACACTCATGCAAAATAAACAAAATAATGATTAAAAAAGCACAATGATGTTTTTGTGTTATGCAAATGAAAAAAAAGACACCTATTTCATTTGACTCGACATGTGGAGAATCCTAACTGGAAGACAACATTTTTTTGAAAACCTTGTGGTGGCATTAAGGAGGAAAAAACTTGGTGGTTATGGGGAGCTAGAAGTGGTATTGTGGTTGGAAAATGTAGGGGAAAGGTTTTCAGACAGTTTGGTTTCAGCTTCAACAAGGTTACTTCAACTTCATTTTCTACTTTCACGTGGGCATTGTTTTCACAGTCGGGGGAAGGGAATATGCTATGGTTTTTCATCATTTAACGTGCTAGGGAATGAGACAGTGATAAGGGTTTGAAGACTTCATGATGGTGGAGTGACAATGCTCATGGTGGAGGTATTGCGACTGCAAAACATTGGTTTTAGGAAAAAACCATGGTTTTAGTTTCTTCAAGATTGACAACTACCATATGTAATTTTTCGGTATTATCTTTCTTTAAATATTGGTTTTATTTTTGTTACATTCTTTGGAATCACAAAGGTTTTATTTATAAAGTTTTTTTTATCAATCTTGTTTCAAGTTTCAAGAACCCCTTGAGCAAAGTTATTGTTTATCATGTTGAAGTATGTCTCTAAGCTTGTGAAAAGGGTACTATATAAGAGTTTTGGGTCAGTTTCTTGAAGGTCTTTTGACTGATGTTTGCACATTATTGTGACCTTGCTAACGCATTATTGTCTTATTTCCTTATTGTTCTCTCAAGGGTTAAGACACTCAACAGTTTCTTTATCTTCAAGGGTTTCTATTGTGTCGACCTCTCTGTCGAAGTTCTTCTTTCTTTGAAGCCTTTCTTCAGTCTTGACAAAGCACAACATAAAATTTTGGGACATTTATTTTATATGTAAACCCTAGCTTGGGTCTTGATCTGATTTTTGTGTAAAGGATTCAATGTAGAAAATACTAGAGTATTACTGATTATTGTGTTCAAAATGTTTCAAGTTTACACAACCTAGAGTTTATCTTTTTTGAAGTTTATTTTGTGACTTTGTGATAGTTGACTAGTATCTTGACCTTTCCATTATTGTTTCATTCAAAATTCTCAAAGGTTGGTTAAGTGTGGGTGTGGGAACACACTATTTGTTCTATCGGGGTTTGGATTTCTTGAAAGTTGGTGTTTTGAACTAGCAAACATTGACATGTATCTCGCATTGGAAATCCTTGGCAACATATGTTATGAGCAGCTTTAATGTTTATAAAATGATCTCAGGAAATGTTGTTTTTTTCGTTGATTATCATGCTGATATCACATAGCCATGTTATATGAATTGCATTTACTGTTAATATCTTTCTATTAGTAATTGATAAGAAAATTTGTAATGAGCAATGAGTGAGCACTTTAAGTGCAGACTGTACTTGTTTATACATTTAGATTCTTATGTCTTTAGTTATAAATGAGACAAACAAGAAGTGTTATTCAATGAATAGAAGTGATACTTTGTATTGTTGTTTATAATATTATTCAAAATGAAATGTTGTTGTCAGTGGGGCAGTTACTACCATGAATTCTAGTAAGGCTTTTGTAACATGAAAAATCATGTGAGGCTATATTTTTCTAGTGAGGCGGTTGTGTTTGCCAGTAAGGCACAAAAAGTGGCCAGTGACGCTCTATAATTAGTAAGTTTTGACTATGCTAGTGAGGAATTTTACCGAGTGGTTTTTTATCTCTATGAGGTTTTTCCACTCATGAAAAATATTATGTTATGATAATTTTGTGGTCCATGTGATGATTATGTTTCTTACAATTTGGTCTTGTTGCTTTCTCTATCTACTTTACAACCTTTGAGTTTTCATTTTGTTTAAAGATCTGCTATTGGTTGTCTTATATCTTATTGGATAGAAGCTTAGTAGTGGGGTATTATACCTTCTATGTTACATATTGGAAAAATATTTCAGTCTTAGAAAGGGTAGCCATTAGAAGAATAAAGGAGGTTATTAATTTATTTCCTTTCCAGAAGCTTGGTGTTGGCATTCGGGTGAAAGAGTGCAAATTAGCATCACTGCCTAGGAATGTTCCTCTCCATTTTAATTTGACAATACCTTGAAAGAAAAGATGTAATTTTTTTGTCTCAAATGATGGAAATAAGCTCACACTGAAATAAAAGTTCCATAATAGGATTTTATTGTTAATATTTATGAAAATAGGAGTGAAAGGATAGTTTTATGTAATCCTTAATATAGTCTATTATATATAGACTCATAGTGGAGAATATGATTCAAATGCTAGCAACTCAGATGAGTTATTATTTAGTGAGTCTTCACAACCTATGAAAGGATTCAATAGTGGAACTAAACACTAGATAAACGAGATTATGTTTGAGGAAGGAGTCGTTAGTTCAAGAATAATATTTATTATCTTTATATGTTGAATGTTTTGTTATATCTATATGGTAACAATTATGGAGAGCATGTTCCATATTTTAATTTTTTTGTATCTCCTTTCACCTATGTTTTTCAGATATTTACTGTTTGGTGAATAATGCATGGAAACTCCTTGTAAGAAGTTGTATATTATTACACGTGGTATCAAAGCACTAGGTTCCACACTTTGGGCCTATGAGCTCACTACGTAGCTATGACCTCCAACTTAGAATGGATAATGCTTGGATATCCTTAAGCCAATGGAAAGCTTAAAAGATGATTGCCAAGAAGTTTGTACCTAGTAATGAGAAGAATTTGAAAACCAAGAAAGAGTGTGAGGCTCTAATCAAACATTGAAAAGGAAACAATCCTACTGAGAAAATATGGTTTGGAGATGAGGAAACCATTAATGATGTTTCAAAACACAATAAACATGAAAAGAAATGAAAGGCGGTGGTAACCAAAGTCATAGTTCATAAGCCGAGTTAGAGTTTGGCTCAATGAATGTCTTGTCAATACTTTTAGTTGTGACCAAGGGAGTCTATTCAAAGACAATGGGTCATTATTATCAATTAATTATGCTTAGAATGGGAGAGAAGATACTCCTATGGTTAATATGAAAGACTAGAATAAGTGGAAGATGCTAAGTCCCAAGAAGTTACAAAAATGTAACTTGGGTATTCTAAGTCAATAAAGTATAATTGGTCAAGTCGTTTATCGACTTAGTACTTTTAAGAACTAGAACATGTGGTAGTTTCCAAGATCCTAATTGCTACGTGGATGTAACATGGGTGTAATAAATTTGGAAAGACTTAACAAATCTAGATGAATTATGATTTAACAAGGATCTGAACTATGCTCGAGATTGACAGGTGTCTAGGAGTATAACGTAAATAAAGACATTTCCTTATCTTGATGAAACTTGTATAAAGTATTATCCAATAATCAAATAGTAATTTTGAATTATCACAAGGTCGGATAAGTCTCCAAGTTGAGTATGGTGGGTGAACATATGACTTCTCTCCAAGTAAGTAGCGAATTTTCTCATTGAACACAAAACAAATATGGCCATAGTGAGTGCAGTTGTCTCTGCATGCACTTGTTGGTTCACCATGACCCATATACTTAGCTAGTTAGATATGTACATAGTTGGAGGGTATCCATAGTTGTGTGATGGTATTAGTTAAGTAGGGCACAACATCAGAGCTCAAATGGAAAAACTAAGAGGGTTCTTGACTAATCCCTTTGTTGAAGGGCAGGGCCACTTCCAGTTAGGAAGGTGTGTGGGGGACTGCTTAATTCCAAGGTTGGAGGTAAAGTACCTAGGTGATTCCCTCCCTCTTGTAGATGAAATGCTGAATCTTGGTAGATAGAAAGAATCTAGATAAGGATCTCTGACCTAACTCTCTTTTAGTATTTGATTATAGTTTTCTAAATTGGAATCGTTGAATTGAAATGCTAAAAGTGTTAGATGTCTTGGTCAACTTTTTAGTGTAGTTCAATTTGAACCAACTGTGTAGTGTATTTAAGGTGAGAAAGTACCTCCTAGACCCTAACAAATTTGACAGGAATGGGAAGAAACCTTTGATTAAGAATTTCCATGAAGGGAAAGAACACTCCTTGTTGAGATGTTTTCTCTATAAATATTTTTTTTGGTTTTTGCACGTAACTGTTTAATTCCTCAATAATTGGAACTTAGGAGAAATCCTACCCATTTATGGATAGATATGGTGGATGTCATAGCGAACCTTGAGTATGTACTCTTGCATTATAATATGGTTGTATCATGCTGTAATTTATGAGTTAGTGTAGTTTCCATCAGGCAGGGTTGAATGAAACTAATGGACTATGTTTTTGTTATGCTTGAGCATGCTCTCCCGAATGCACTTGGATGGGGTACCCCCAAGGTGTCGTGTAGCTGTCACTCCCTTCGATGTGGATAACGATAGTCATACAATTCATGTAATCATGTTTCCACAATTTGAAGCTTTATTTTGGTTATTGATGAACTCTCCATTGTTAATTAAGGATTGGTATTGATTTTTTTTTTTTTAATTTCTTCATGAATGGAGTATAATTTTGTGGCATTGGTCACACTTGACTTATTGTTTCAATACACGAACTATATGATTTACTATTGGAATTGGTAATTCTCCTTCTTTGGGTTGTACTTTATTCTTGTGGTGGTTATTCCAAATGTTTGAAATTGTTGATCCTTGTAGACATAGAAAATGTACTGATTGACATTGCACATCTAATCACGACCACTAACACTGTTTCATATCCTAAATCATCCCTTGGTTTAACCATTTAATCGAATAACTTTATTTGATTAAATTCATCAATGTTCCTCTCTTAATTAAATAAATCATTTATCTAATTAATTCAACCTTTCTTGTTAATTAAATCAATCAGTCTGATCTAATTATCCCTATTTAATTAAATAATCAATTTTATTTGATTAAATCTTTAAAGTCCATCCATTAAATTAAATAAATTAAAACCTTATTTAGTTTAATCTAACTTCATCTCCTTGGTTAAATAAAACAAAAATCTTTATTTAATTAATCTTGAAACCATATTCTTCTCATATTTGATTTAAATCAATCCATAAATCTAAATCAATATGTCACATAATTTTAATCTCTCATTAAATTAATTAACCTTGATTACTTTAATCTCTTCTCATGTCCCATCCTCTAGCTTTTGCAACTTGCACAATAAAATAGATTTAATTCATTTATTAAATCTCTATTTTCTCTCAAAAGGCATAATAAAGGAACATTCCTCAAATTTGAATTCAAAATCCAAGTGGACTTTGTCCTTCCAACAAGGAATTTACTCCACCTAAAAGGTCCTTTTTCCTTGAGCCAAGTGGTATTCAATGCACCTTCTTTCCCTCTTACATGTCATTTCAACAATTTCAAATTTCAAATATATGCATTTATTGACACATTCTTCAAAACTTGCACATCCTCCATCCATTCACATGTTGACAAGTGGCACCTTGCCATTTGTTGATTCTTAGTCCCACATTGCTCCATTTTGGACATCTCTTCAACTTGAAATTCTATAAATAAGAGGCTAATCTCCTCATTTGATCATCCACAACTTGAGTAAACTTACTATACTCAAATTCATAGCAACCTTCATCAAATTCATCCAAGCAAAGTTAGGCTTTTTTCAAGTTTTCAACATGGAGCTCCATTGAAGTCATCACCACAAGCATGCATCTTTCATCAATCATCTTCATCACATCATTGGAGTTGGGAAAGGGCCAATTTTCACATCAAATTGCCACCAACTCCCTCAAGAGATTAAGAGTTTGCTTTGTTTTAGAATAGGATTTGATATCTTTGTTTTAAGTGTGTTGTGTTCTTCATTTCATTCCTTTTCTTTTGCATTCAAATGGATTTCTTGACTAATCTATATTCTAACTTGCATTTGATCTTCTAATGTGTTCATTTGTTGTGTTCTTGGAAGTATAGGATATTGGTTCACATTTTGGTGCTAGAAGGAGGGCAAACCATAAGATTAAATCACGTTTTTTGAGAAAATTCTATGCTTTTTCACTTTTTTTTGTTTCTCTACAGGAAACTCCATTATTGGAAGCTCAACGTCGCTATTTAGCACCGCTAAGAACTTAGTGTCACCATATCACACCATTGCAAATTTCAAACTGTGACGCTCCATACTTCCCACCAAGAATTCAAAGTTTGAAACACCGCTAAATCTTTCCGACTCACTGGAATCTTTTCAAAATCCAAACTGCACCGCTGATCAGAATAGTGACGCCTTCATGTTCACTGGTCTAGCTGCAAAGTGACGCTGACTGGTAAGCAGTGCTATACAACACCACTATTGTTTTTAAACTATGACGCCTTCGTGGATTGCACCGCTAGAGGGAAGTAAAAAGTGAAGATTTATTTTTAACACATGCTTTTTATCAAAATCTGGTTATTTGGTCTATTTTCTGCTTTCTTGACCTTTATGTTTGTAGAACCTAACTGATTTTCTTGTAGGTTGGATTGATCAAAGGTGAGGAGAAAAAGAAGCATGATGACCTCCTTTCATGATACCAAGTGTTTTTAAACACTCTTAGAGGGTTCACTATTCCTCTTAAGGAAAAATTTGCTATCTTTCGTGCTTAGGACTTACTAATTTCATTTTGGGCTCTAAAAAGAAATTTTTAAATTATTGTCACAAAAGGAGCTTAAAAAGAACTT
>VDFB02011053.1:0-127206 GCA_007258455.2 Sequoia sempervirens
TCTGCTCTGGGTCTTTTCTTGATCTTTGAAATGGACCTTATTAGCCACATTTGGTCTTGATCAATTGCTTCTTCTTCCTCTTCTAAATCTGAACCTTCTTCCTCTCCTTCATCCTCACTGTCCTCCCTTGGGTTTAACCCTCTTCTCAACTGCTCTTGTAATGCATCAATCTGTCTCTAGAGGACTGTCAGTGCATCTCTTCCACCAGCATTTCTGTTGCCTTGACCACCTCTAGCACCACCACGCCTACCAGGCATCACTCTTGGAGGCATCTTTTTTTACCTTGACCTACAACCATGGTCTTGGTGCGAACTGCCTCACGATCAACGATCTGTCCACACACTGAAGAAAACCTGCTCTGATACCACTTGATGAGGGCACAACCCGAGACATAGAAAATAAACCTCAAACAAGAGAATAATTTTATTATTCAGGAAAATGGAGCTTCTTACATGTAGAGGATCTCAAATCCCCAAGTTCTACAACACATGCAAGTTACAGAAAGCTACAGAACAACCCTTTCGCAGTATGCGATCTTGTCCCCAAAAAGTTACCCAAAAATTAGAAACCCACCCATAAATAGAGTTCCTCATTAGTTTGGAGCCAAAATAACATTCAAATTTGAGTTTAGGTGGTTTGGCGCCGAAAATTTACAACATGAAGTTCAAATTTCAAAAGAGCATTTGCAATTGTATCTTCTAGAAAGTGCGCCAACTTCTCGGGGCCATAACTTTTGATCCAGGACTCTGATCCGTGAACCGTTTGAATCGTTGGAAAGGTCTCGAAGTCAATAACGCACTTGAAAGCCACTACGCCAATTTCAGAAAGTTTTGGAGCAGTTCCGGGAACTCTAAGTGCCTCAAATCTAACTCAGAATATTTTCAGGTGCAAATCTGGGAAACTAAAACTACAATATCTTTCAACCCAGGAACAGGAAATAAAAACCGTAAATTGAGAATTTCATTATGACGAAAAGGGTATCCAAAAAAGTAAAAATATCTAAAAACTGAGAAACTTAAAATTTAACTATTTTTGGGTGATGCAAGATTGCCCTTTGATAGAACGAGGGTTGGATTGAATCATTCACTGAATCAATGCTCTGGGTCTCACTTTTGATAACCCCTGGAGTTACTACCTCCACCAAACCTATAGGTTCCCAAAACAATTTGGCACCCCTGGTCTTTGCTGCCAACCCTACTATCAATATCCCAAAATGTTCATTAAGCCTGAATCAAGCATTTCTTGATGCTTCTTTTCCTCTTTGCTCTAACTAGACCTTAATCAACTAAAGACCAGTCAATCTTCTATTCTGCCCAAACTTGTTGCAGGGGTGTGAATTTGTTTAGTTGTCTTAAAAATCACTGGCAATAGTGTTCTTGTCCTTGCACAATCACTCTCTCCTCTATTGCTGCCTCAAAACCTTAGGGTTTTAGGAGGGCTTGTAACTATAAGCTTATTTGGTTTCTTATTAAATTATCTCACCCTTCAGCTCGGTGGACACCTGGAACTCAAGGAAGGTTCCCTGACTCAAATTTGGCATTCTTCAAAGTTCTTGTGACTTCTGACCCTCTCAGGTCGTGCATAGTTCTGATGTTGATTTCATGGGATTGTAGGGCTTTCCAAGCCTTTTCTTGAACATGCATTGATCTGTCCTCATCCAACAATCACCAAAATGGAAATGCTAAGGACTCATGCCTCCTGTCAGACCCTTAAAAGATCCATGCAATCTTTATTCAACCCACATTGAACAGATTTCAACACCCCTGCGTTGGAACAGAGTAAAACAATTTCTTTTCCTAGCCGGGCATGGACAGCTCGCCTAGGGATTAATCTTTTTGCATGATTTTTAAATACCAACAAATTCCTATGCCTATTCTATGTACAGCAATGGAGTCAAGCTCCATTTCCAATGAACTTGTGCTGAGTACAAAGGCAATGCAGCTAAGACTCCATTATTCTTTCTTTTACCAATCAAAACTGAAATTTAAGGAAAAGACACAATAAATAAAAACCCTGCAACGAATAAAAGATAGTTCTACGCTATTTCAATGCTTTAAAAACAATCTCAAAACATGCTGAGTGTTGAAAGACTATAGATCAATACATTATTTTTTCAGAAAGAAAATGAGAAAACAGAGACAACTAAACTTTTATGCAGGAAACTGATATTTTCTTTTATTCTCCAAAAAGACTGCTGCCGTAAAAACATCCAACCATGCAAGAAATGGTCGAGGATTTCTTTTACCAACCGAAAAAAATCAGTTAGGTTTTCATATCGGGCTCCAAAATGATTAAAAGAAGTGTGTTGGAAAACACACTGTGTTTTGCAGTTTTAACCAAAACTAAAGGAAACGACCACACATGGTTTCCTCACTTATTCCAAATTTCAAATAAAGCTTCAAAAGGTCCTTGTACACAAGCTAAAGGTGTTAAAAGACCAACACCACAAAAAGGAAAAGATTTAAAAGCAAACATAAAAAAAAATATGCTTGTTTTATTTGGTAGGTGCTCCTGCACCATTCTCCCCCTCTCAGCACGAAGATCAAGGAACTTGAGGTGTCAACAATGATGGGTCAATTACGTGCTTCTTAAAATCTAATTCTTCAACCCAAGTAGCCTCAGAATCAGGTTTTCCTTTCCACTTGACAAGGTGTTCCATATATGCCTTGTGTCTCGTTGCTTTCTTCACCCTAGACTCCAAGACCTTCTCTGCCTGAACTTTCTCTTGACTTGGAAGGGGTATATTAGTGATATCCTGAAAGATTTCTTGACTGTTCTGGACTTCATCATTGACTGTACCCTTGTACCGGATCAGATCAGCAACGTTGAAGATGAGAGATATGCCCAAATCCGATGGAAGTTCCACCTTGTATGCATTCTTTCCATACTTAGCTATCACCTTGCATGGTCCTACCTGTTCCATTTGCAATTTGGTGGACATCCCCTTCTACAATCTAGATTTTTTTAAGTGAATCATCACATAATCACCCACCTGGAATTGCACATCTCTTCTTGTCTCATCAACTTTATTCTTCAACTTTTGTGTTGTTGCTGTGATTATTTTCTTAACCTGTTCATGAATCTCCTTCATGGTTTGAGTGAAGTATTCTGCATGTCCACTCCTATTCTCCATTGTTCCTAGGTCTCTGAGCTCACAAACTCCTCTTGGATGCATCCCATACACAACTTCAAATAGGCTTTTTCTTGTAGTTCTATTCACACTATCATTGTATGCATATTTCGCTTGGGAAATCACCATATCCCAGGTCTACCCATATTCCTTTGTCAAGCACCTCAATAGGTTACCTAACACTCTGTTAACCACCTCATTTTGACCATTGGTCTAAGGATGGTAAGCTGATCCAAATGATAAATTAGTTCCCAATCTACTCCATAGTGTTTTCCAGAAATGACTCATGAATTTTACATCCCTATCTGAGACAATGCTCAATGGAAATCCATGGATTCTCACAACTTCCCTAAAAAATAGATGGGCAATATAGCTTGCATCGTGTGTGGTCTTGCAAGGAATAAAGTGACTCATCTTGCTAAATCTGTCCACAACTACAAAAACATTGTCAAAACTAGATTTAGTCTTGGGAAGACCCACCACAAAATCCATACTCACACACTCCCATGGTCTATTCAGAATAGGCAAAGGCTGATATAACCCAGCATTGCTAGCTCCCCCTTTGGCTCTCATGCAAACAACACACTGTTCAACATACTTTCTGACATCTCGTGCTAACTTAGGCCAATAGTAAAACCTTTGTACCAGCTCTAAAGTTTTGTTAATACCAAAATTCCCACTAAGACTGCCATTGTGTTTCTCTTGGATTAGATTTTCTCTCATTGATCCTCTTGGGACACATAACAGATTTCCCTTGAATAACAACCCGTTTTGCAATGTATACTCAGCATATTGACTATGAAAATGATTTGCAAAGTCTGAACATACCTTGTAGGCTTTGGAAAAGTCTTTGTCATCACCATAGAGATCCTTAAAACTTTCCAATCCTATGCTTTTCAACTGTATCTCTTGGATTGTCAACATCCTCCTACTTAATGCATCTGCCACTTTGTTTTGATGTCCCTTCTTGTGCTTAATGGTAAATGTGAAAGCTTGAATGTACTCCATCCATTTCAAGTTCCTATTGCTTATCTTTTCCTGGGTATTGATATAACTGAGTGCTTGGTTATCCATGAAAACCACAAACTCTTTGGGCAGCGAATAATGCCTCCATTTCCTAAGGGACTGCACTAAAGCATAGAGTTCCAAGTCATAGGTGGAGTATTTTTGCTTAGCTTCATTAATTTTTTCACTAAAGAAGGCTATAGGCCTACCTTCTTGACTAAGGACTCCTCCTACTGCTACTCCACTTACATCACACTCAACTGTAAAAAAATTATCAAAACTAGGCAATAACAAGATAGGTTGTGTTGCCACTTCTTTTTTCAACTTTTCAAACCCTTTATCAGCCTCTAGTGTCCACTTAAACTTTGTTTTCTAACCACCCTTGATTGTATCTAACACTAGTGCACATATACCACTAAAATTCCTTATAAACTTCCTATAAAACTGAGCCAAACCATGAAAACTCCTTACCTCAGTTGCTATGGTTGGTGTAGGCCAGTTTAGGATAGCTTCCACCTTACTTGGATCCATCTTCAGTGTTCCTTGGGATACCACAAAGCCTAGATACACAAGCTCTTGTTTGAAGAACTCACACTTCTCAAGGTTGATTGCCAACTGTTCTTCTTGCAACCTTTTGAGTACCATCTCTACATGCTTCAAATGTTCTTCTATTGTCTTACTGAAAATTAGTATGTCATCCAAGTAAACTACCACAAAAATCCCTATGAAATCCTTAAGCACCTCATTCATTAATCTCATGAATGTGCTAGGGGCATTTGAGAGGCCAAATGGCATCACTTTCCACTCATATAAACCATCATTTGTCTTAAAAGATGTCTTCCACTCATCACCCTCCTTAATTCTGATTTGGTGATAACCGCTCTTAAGATCTAGCTTAGTGTAAAATTTTGCACCTCCAAGGCAATCCAATAAATCTTCAATCCTAGGTATTGGAAATCTATACCTAATTGTGATTCTATTTATTGCTCTAGAATCAGTACAAAGTCTCCATTTACCTCCTTTTTTAGTTGCCAAAACAACTGGGACTACACATGGACTAATACTCTTTTGAATCAGACCTTGATTCAGCAACTCTTCCACTTGTCTAGCCACCTCTATGTTCTGCTCAGGGGTCAGTTTGTATGCTGCTTTGTTAGGAAATGAGGCTCCAGGTATGAAGTCAATTTGATGACTTATTGCTCTCTTGGGTGGTAGAGTTGATGGTGTTCCATCACTCACTATGCTCTTGTATTTGTCAAGCAAGTTCTGGACTGCTGCTGGTAACACTACCCTTTCAGCCTTTTTCTCTCCTTTGGGCTGCATCATAATCACATACCCTTCATTCCCTTGGTGTAGGTCCTTGATGAACTCTTTACCACTGCTCAACATGATATTAGGAACCTTGGACTGCCCTTCATCTTCCTCAATCAACGATTGTAGCTTGAAAGTTTTTCCATCCTTCGTGAATTCTATGGTATTCTCCTTCCCATGATATACAGCACCTCTATCATATTGCCATGGCCTGCCAAGAAGAAGATGGCATGCATCCATGGGCAGTATATCACAAATCAGCTTGTCTTTGTAGCCTCCAATCAAAAATTCCACTGTAACCTGCTCATTCACTAAGACACTTTTCCCTTTGTTCAACCATGTGACTTTGTAGGGATTGGCATGAGGTACCTTCTGCAATTTTAACTTATTTACTGCCTCCTCAGATATTATATTGTCCGTAGAACCAGAATCTACAATAACCTTGCATACCTTTCCCAATATCTTGCACCTTGCTCGAAACAAAGCTCTCCTTTGCTTGGGTTCTTCCTTGACCGGTTGTCTGATCAACACTCTATTAAACATCAGATTTTCACCTACTTCTAATTCTATGTGACTGATCTCAGGTGTCTTTACACTCACGGTGTCCTCTTGTGCATAAGCTACTCTTTTCTCATTGCTAGATGAAGCTTTCTCTAAGCATCTATAAGCTAGATGGCCTAGCTGATTGCAGTTATAACACTTCATAGTGGCAAAGTAAGAGTTACTTCTACCTGCTCCTCTACCTCTGTTTGAACCTCCTTGAGGTCCTCTTCCTCTATTAAAACCTCCTCTTGATGAGGTTTGACCTCCATGCTCAGTAAGCTTTGATTCTCCTTGGCTTCTTTGGTCACCACCTCTTCCTTGGTAACCTCCACGCTGTCCTTTTTGATCTCTGCCTCTTCCTCTGCCCTTCGAGGACTGATCATGCTTCCTTTTATTCCTCTCTTTAATCTTGATAGCTAGCTGATAGCATTGGTGGACTATCTTGGGGCTGAGCAAAGCCATCTCTTCTTGTATATTCCACTTCAAACCATTGAGGTATCTAGCCACTTTTAGGCTCTCATCTTCTGCCACATTCGATCTCAAATTAAGCTTCTGAAACTCTTCCGTGTAGGTGTTTACATCTTGGTCTTTTTGTCTTAAACTCTGCCTCTTCTTGTGGAGCTGAATTTCATAATCATCTGGCATATAGGCTTCTTTCACTTTAGCAACCATTCCTTTCCAAGTTGATATAGGCTGCTTACCTTGTTTCTCCCTTTCAGTCTGAATAAACTTCCACCAAGTTAACGCTGATCCTCTCAACCTTGACTTTACAACCTTCACCTTCTGTGCTTCTGTAACTCCATCACATTCGAAGTGATTCTCCATGCCATCTATCCAGTCCAAGACCAGATCGGGATCCATCTTTCCATTGAATAGTGATACACCCTCGAGTCCTTTTCCACTTAGTGCTTTTAATTCCTTCAGGAAAGGCTCCTCTTCCAAGACAGGGTCAGGTTCAGGGACTTTGTCCTCCTCTGCAACCTCTTCTTCTTTTGGCACTTTGCCTTCCAGTTTCACCTTGTTTAGTGTTGCTTCAAGCTGCTCTATCCTTTCCTTTAGAGATTTGTTATCCTTTTCTTTCTCTTCAACCATCTTGGCTAACTGTGCATTCGTCACCATCTTTGGTGGTTCACTTGATTCAACTTCCTCTGACATATAAGTTGTTGCTTCCCAAATCTTTCACTACTCTAATACCAATATGATAGAATGAGGGTTGGATTGAATCATTCACTGACTCAATGCTCTGGGTCTCACTTTTGATAACCCCTAGAGTTGTTGCCTCCACCAAACCTATAGGTTCCCAAAACAATTTGGCACCCCTGGTCTTTGCTGCCAACCCTGCTATCAATATCCCAAAATGTTCATTAAGCCCGAATCAAGCATTTCTTGATGCTTCTTTTCCTCTCTACTCTAACTAGCCCTTAATCAACTAAAGACCAGTCAATCTTTTGTTCTACCCAACCTTGTTGCAGGGGTGTGAATTTTTTTAGTTGTCTTAAAAATCACTGGCAATAGTGTTCTTGTCCTTGCACAATCACTCTCTTTTCTATTGCTACCTCAAAACCTTAGGGTTTTAGGAGGGCTTGTAACTATAAGCTTATTTGGTTTCTTATTAAATTATCTCACCCTTCAGCTCGGTGGACACCTGGAACTCAAGGAAGGTTCTCTGACTCAAATTTGGCATTCTTCAAAGTTTTTGTGACTTTTGACCCTCTCAGGCCGTGCATAGTTCTGATGTTGATTTCATGGGATTGTAGGGCTTTCCAAGCCTTTTCTTGAACATGCATTGATCTGTCCTCATCCAACAATCACCAAAATGGAAATGCTAAGGACTCATGCCTCCTGTCAGACCCTTAAAAGATCCCTGCAATCTTTATTCAACCCACATTGAACAGATTTCAACACCCCTGTGTTGGAACAGAGTAAAACAATTTCTTTTCCTAGCCGGGCATGGACAGCTCGCCTAGGGATTAATATTTTTGCATGCTTTTTAAATACCAACAAATTCCTATGCCTATTCTATGTACAGCAGTGGAGTCAAGCTACATTTCCAATGAACTCGTGCTGAGTACAAAGGCAATGCAGCTAAGACTCCATTGTTCTTTCTTTTACGAGTCAAAACTGAAATTTAAGGAAAAGACACAACAAATAAAAACCCTACAATGAATAAAATAAAATTCTATGCTATTTCAATGCTTTAAAAACAATCTAAAAACATGCTGAGTGTTGAAAGACTATAGATCAATACATTATTTTTTCAGAAAGAAAATGAGAAAACAGAGACAACTAAACTTTTACGCAGGAAACTGATATTTTCTTTTATTCTCCAAAAAGACTGCCACCGTAAAAACATCCAACTACGCAAGAAATGGTCGAGGCTTTCTTTTACCAACCGAAAGAAATTAGTTAGGTTTTCATATCGGGCTCCAAAATGATTGAAAGAAGTGTGTTGGAAAACACACTGTGTTTTGCAGTTTTAACCAAAACTAAAGGAAACGACCACACATGGTTTCCTCACTTATTCCAACTCTCAAATAAAGCTTCAAAAGGTCCTTATACACAAGCTAAAGGTGTTAAAAGACCAACACCACAAAAAGGAAAAGATTTAAAAGCAAACATAAAAAAAATGCTTGTTTTATTTGGTAGGTGTTCCTGCACCACCCTTACACCACTGGATGCTCCTGCATCATATATTAATTATAAGATATTAATAGAATACAATAGAAGGTTTACAATAAAAATAATATCATAGGTATCCCTAAAATTTCAATCTAAAAAGATAATAAACATTTCATCTAAAACATGATTGTATCTTCTTGTCTAATTTTCTTTTTAGAATCAAGGTTGTAAACACTAATTACAATCTTGTAGTAAAAAATTTCATCCACTCTACATACCAATGCCATTGAATTTATCCTTCCTCCCTAGTCTCTTTTTCTAGAACATGAATCCTGGCAAAATTTGACTTCTCACCACATTTACAAAATGGTTAGGGTTTCCAATGAAATAAGAGGGATGTTTGGAGCAGGATCAGGCTTGACTGTCATTGATAATCTGGGTCATATGAGTCAATCATTGGGATATGATAATTCTCATATTTTTGTGTCTATGATAAGCATTTGGAACTTCCTGGGTCGTGTTGGAGGTGGATCTCTGTCTGAGATTTTTGCAAGGTAAGGCTACTCAACATTCTTGTGCATTTTAGTTCACAGTAAACTGACATGTTTCCATGTTAGGAAACAAGTTAGATTCATCTGTTTCCTTGTTTATCTATATTTCACTAGGAATCTGAAACTTGAAAACTCTGAAGAGAAACAGGGATGGCTAGAGTCACGAAATTGGGAGAAAATGGGGTGCACTTTTTACAGAAAACCAGAGAATACAAATAAAAGTTAGAAACTACATTGGAAATTAAAATGTCATCGTTGCAATTGTTTTCGACATTTGACTCTAGTAAAGCTTCTTCCCAAGATAATTCAGAAACAGAGCACCCTGCCTTAAGGAAATAGTTTCGGGTATTCAAATCTTGTTAGATTTCTTTTCCGAGGGTTGTCTTAAAAACACTGTTTTACCCTCTGAAATTTGCTTCAGCACCAGAGCTTTTTTGTTTTCTCCATTTGTGGGTTGTTTTTCCATCATTGGTGTGGAACTAGTGGCTTAGTTTCTTTCAGCATCTCACTGCCATAATGGGGGAAAACATAGGGGTATACTTCGTTTCCCTTTTAATACTTCTCTATGAAAACTTAGTTGTTTTAGCATAAATCACCACTGCTTTGGATTCTTGTCATTTGGATATAGTTTGTTGGCTTTTATCAAAGAGTGCTACTTTGATTTCTAAGTTTCCAAGAGGATATCGTGGCTGGAACTACATATAGGGAAGTAGAAGATTCTGCTGATATGTAATCTAACCCAATTGAATTGATGCCTCCAATTGAGTCCTAGATCAATATGCCAAGAAAGCAACTAGAAATCTTTATTTGTTCCAGGGTTCCTGATGAGTCCTCCACCAGTTTGTAGCAAAGATCTTCACATATTCTTCTCATATCAGGCTTTCAAAATATTATTTCTTTAACTCTGTTTAAACTGTTATTGTCCTATTATTTTTAATATCTAAATTAGGATAGAGCTTTAACATTTCAAAATATTTATGAGAGACTACTACCTCTTCAGAATATTTATGGTATCTTTGTTTAATGTTGGTTTACTTGCAAATGATATAATATGACCCTTTATGATTCGTCTATTCTTTTCGTGCCCCTGCTAATCAGAATATATTTTATATCTGACCAGATTAGAGATTAATATATCAAAATAGTTTGGAAGAGACTCCTCCCTTACAGGTTCTCTTTAGTAAATTCTATTAGGGTTGTGTACAGAGCTCAGATAACTTTGTTCAAATTGGTCATAATAAACTCTTCAAGTTTTGTTTATGCTTTTGGGGCTTCTGTTTATATTTTCCAAACATGTCTGTTTTGTGAGGACTGGTGAAACGATATACTTTTCTTTTTAGCAATATTTATTGTAAGGTTGGTAATGTTTGAGGGGAATGTGCCTTTAATCTCCTTTATAGGAAAGCATTAGAATGTAGCTCTAAAGAATTCTGATATGGAGCTTATGTGGATGTATTTACTGGTGAGTAGGGAGAATTAAGTTTGTGTTCCTGTAGGTTATCTTGATTTTATTATATTGTTATCATCATAAAATGTTTACAATAAAAATAATATCATAGATATCTCCAATATTTCAATCTAACAAGATAATAAACATTCCATCTAAAACGTGATTGTATCTTCTTCTCTAATTTTCTTTTTACTATCAAGGTTGTAAACAGTAATTAAAATCTTTTTAGTAAAACATGTCATCCACTCTACATACCAACGCCATCAAATTTCTCATTCCTCCATGTCTCTTCTTCTAGAACATGAATCATGACAAAATTTGACTTCTCACCACATTTACATAATGCTTAGGGTTCCCAATGAAATACGAGGGATGTTGTAAATTGACCCCTTATTTGAATTATTCCACAAATCAAATTGTTATTTATAATAAGGGTATTCATAGTAGAATTTATTATTATTTCATTTAAAAAATTTCTATATAAGAGACATAATATTTCCATAATCCATATCAGTAATCAAGAATTCTTTTATATGTGAATTATGTGAGAGCTTATTGCATCAATATTTTGGATCACACTCTATGATCCATGATTAAGATGAATAAAATAGATGATGGATTATATAGTGCAATCTAAAATGTTGATGCAACAAACTCTCGAATAGTTAAAATATAAAAGTATTCTTTATCATATTTCCATGTAGTTTATTATTAGAAAAATGCTCTAGTATGCCAAAAGTGATTGTAATGTCTCTTGTAATACTATTCCTCAATAAGTAAATTGTAGACACGTCAAATTAGCATTACGCATATGCATCCGCTCATTCATAAATCAAATTCACATTAATCCATTCAGTAGGCAAATTAGGTTCATCATCCATTTAAATTAAATAAATTAACTATATTTGATTTAAGCCTATCATTACCTCATTTAAATACATCAAATCCTAACATTTCATTAATCCACCTTTATCTTGCATCATCCCTTTTGATTTAAATAAATCAAATATTTGAGTCAAATTGGTCAAAACATCCTAATCATCATTAAGCTAACCTAATCCTAATTAGCCTAACCTAATCACCTATCACATCCTCTGGATAATCCCACTTGCACAAATAAATCAATTTATTGATTTATGAAAATCATCATTTTCACTCAACATGGCATCTATGAGGAATATTCCATAAAGTTTGAATTCAAAAACAAGTTGAAATGTACATCCAACAGGGCATTTAATAGGTCTTACATGTCTCTTACATGTCCCTTGCACAAGTCAAACTCAACATTTATTTCATAATTTGAATTTGAAATTTCCCCCTCTTGGACACATTTCTCAAATCTTGCACATGCATCAACCACTCACATGATGACAAGTGGCCTCTTTTCATTGGCTTGTCTCTTAGTCCCACATTGGTCCCTCTTCAACACTCAGTATTTGAAAATCTATAAAATAGAGGCATCACTCTTTAGCAAATCCTCCACAATCATCTACATCTCTTGCAAAGTCACTCTCTTAAACTGAGAACTGATTTTGTCCATTTATCATCTCCATCTTCATAGCAATTTCATCACTGGCTTATCTATCAAGGATTGGGAAAGGGCTATTTTCAACAATAGCACCAATCCACTATGAGATATAATTTGCTCCATGTTTCATTATATACTTTCAATTTATCTACTTAGATCTTTGTTGCTTTGATGGCATTATTAGCATGTGGAGTTATTTCATAGAGATGTTGATGATTAGTCTGGTTTTAAAATGCTAAACCATATGCAGATTTTCACATCCACATTATGGCGCTAGAAGGAGGGCATTGTGTAAGTTCATTTAGAACATATTTGTGGTAGAAAATGTGTTGGCTGTGTCTTGATGGTTCATATAAAAGTATTTTTGTCTTGGTGCTAAACCCATTAGAATGTGTAGCTTTCTTAAAATACGCTACATCTCTGCTATTATTTTTGTCTAATCTTATCTTTCGAGATATGGAGCCAATATTGATAGAATTTGTAAATTTCTGCATCATGGTGCATTTCGTTGTGCGCACTCTATTCAGATAATTTTCTCTCAACACAGAAGTGTAGAGCATTAGTACTTGTATTGCTTACATTAAGGCATTGATAGAGGTTACACTATTTTGCTTTTATCTCAGTAATCTGCTGCGAAAAAAAAGAAAAATTAACATCCCCACGCAAAGAGAAGAGAGCAAATATATCAATACTGGCATTGTCATTTCTCACATCTCTCACCATCGGGTTTGAACTTCGTGTTAAAAGACTATAAAGTTGCTTGACCCCAAACCTGGTACTCATGTCGCCAAGATAACAAAGATAGTCATTGTGTCTGCGGATTTATTTATCTAAAGTTTATGGTTGGCTGCAGTTTATGTTAACAGAAAGTCAAAGGAAATAAGAGCATAATCCATTTTTGCAGAGATACACTAATGAATGGCAGAGAATTGATGTAGGGTTTCAAGGCGTCACTGCTCATCCCCCTTCGCATGAACCAACTCTCCCATCCTTATCGTGCGAAATATTCAAGAGTTTGGTGTTTTCTTCAAAATCTTGTGCAAATTATTCTGGTATTTCGCTAGGCGTCGTTCAAGGGAGCATCACGAACCCATCATTCATCCAGACATCCTCAGTGAGTTGTAAACTGCGTTCCTCATATATGCTGGCTATACACAAATATTTGAATAGTGCTGCCACAGAGACTTTTCTCAATAAGTTTCGGGCACATTCTGTTTTTATTTTTTTTTCTATAGGCTACAAACTTTTCAAAATTTTCTATTTGTGTCTATGCCTGACGATTGCATTATCTTAAAAGTTTCTTCCATAACCTTAGTGAGGTATCTATTGTGGGCATGGTAGTTGTTGAGGCCTTCATCGTCCTGGGCATCAAGAGCTATTTTTTCCGTTATTGAGGGCATTCGATTCACACCTCATTCTTCTTTTACAGCCACAATCTCTAGAATTCCTATTTTCCACCTTCAGATTTGGAGATAAGTAATTATATTTTTGTAGAGCCGAGCTTCAGAATTTCACCTGGAATTTGCACCAGTTGTTTCAATTCCGCTGCAACATTTTAATACGCATACATCTGCCATAGCGTTCCAGCTATAAAAGTTTACACAAGCTTTATGTTTTGATAGATGTCCCTAGCTCTTTTACAAAACTGCATTTTTTTTTTTACAGGGGAAGGTGCTGGACAAAGGACGCATTATGTGGTTGTATACCTGCTAAAATACATTTGCTCAATACACCGACTGTCATTTAGGCGCCCCATAAATGCATAAGCAACGCCCTGTCCAAGCTCATGCTAGTGTTTATACACTTCTCCACTTTGAATATCAGCTGCACTATCTTTGTTTTCCCACTATAAGGCAATGCGCATAAATCTATTTCAGCATATCTTGCTTGCCTTTATGATCTTGGTCAACAACGAGCCATCCGTGATCAATGCTCATTATCCCTACTACCTATCGAATGCATTTGTTGGAAATTTTTAAAAACTTTTAAATCGCTGTCCCTCACTATGGCATGTGCAAGCCACTAAGAATGTTGCTCTTTGCTGTAAGCTATCACCTATAGGAAGCAAGATGTGCATTTCCTAATCCACAGTTCTGTGCATTTATACCACAGGCGTACATTAATTCAAATCTTAGAGTCTCTTTTGTCTTAAACTCTGCACCCCAACTAGTCAAAGTTGTGCTCTTTAAGTGGAAGAAAGAAGAAAAAGAAAAACATCTGCATCACGTTGGAATTCAAACATTTTGTCAAATTATCAAATGGAGAAATAAATGTTCATCGGGAACACTGACAGCTAATAAAAGACAGTATTTAAAGCAGAAACATAAAGTCAAATGATTTGACTACTCAATATGCAAGGCGTGGGTAGCTGCAAAAGGACACAGATCTGCACAAAGATTCATCTGCTAGCAAGTCATGCGAGTCTTGAAAGTTTCTAAGGAGAAGGCGTGTATTTTTTGCGAATTTTTCACGAATGTTGTTGTCTTTCTCATATCGCTGTTAAATCTCACTTGTCTGCACTAAATCACTGCAAATCTTTATGCACTAAATCGCTGCAAATCTTTATTTGTGTGTTGTCCGTCAATAGGTCTATGTTATTTTAAGAGCTATAACAACTTTCATGTCACAAATCATAAGTGCACAACAAATCTTAATTCAATTCATGATATCATAGCCTTAACATACATTTTTTCTTAAGAATTGATCACTGCATATGATAGATTCAATTTTGAAAAAGGTTCTGCATTTAATTGTTTTTACATTTAATTTTGAAAATCAAATATCAATCTATTTGCTGATATCAAAATTAATACCATTTTAGTGCAAGAGATTCTTTTGACAAAGGCTGGGGTTGGATGGTGGTTAGTCTATTTTTGTGTTTGCCCTCAATTATGGAACTGAACTTATTACTAATGATCTGACCTTGTTTTCTTTTTTAGGTAATTGATGGTTTTGTCCGGTTTGATCTAATTTAAAACTAAAGAGGAACAACATCAAGTGGAGACACATCATCAAAGTTGGCATCAAGAAACGACAGTGGTTTCTCTGACATAGGAATCAATTAACAACCAATTTGAATTGGAAAGTGGGCACTCAAGAACTTGGCAAAAGCATTTTTTAATGCTTGTTAGAGCTTCCATTTGCTACTTTCATTTTTTGTTATAGGCCAACTAGATCAACTTGGGTTTAAAGTCAATCATTGATTTGATCTTTTTCAAAGTTAGCTAAAATTGAACATACAAACATACTAGACTTCACTTTTTAGCTAAAATTGAACAAGGCAATCTTCACACTCAAGTTTGGTGCTTTAAAATAAATTCATCATTGCTTTGAAGCCTAAAACGAACAAGTGTCTGAATCATGTGATCTTGTCTTTGGTTCATTTTGAATGCGTTTCCTCTCCCCTTGCGCTTCGTATGCTTTGGGGTGCAAGAAAAACACTCAAAATGCATTTTATTGCTTTGAGTCACCTTTAGAGGGGCTTACCTAAGAGACACATCCGAAAGGAGAATTCGAAGGTGACTCCAACCGGTTTTTCATTTGAGCCAGTATATAAATGGATAAGACTAAACTGTCAAGTCCTCATGTTATGTAGGTCTTAGCCGTATAGTGTCTTTTAGAACGAGGTACTACCGTAAAATGTATAAGAGCCCCTAGTAGGATTGATTAAAGCCTTTAGTGGCTTGCTGGATGCTCACAAGGTGCCATGTCCCCGTTGTTGTGTCATTAAGAACCTTGTTTGTAGTTTCCAACCAGTCCATCCAACGAGTTTATCAAAGTGGTGCATTGGAACTTAGATTCCAAGAAGTTACTTGCCATGTCTGATCTTGGTTGAAATATAGAGGTTAAAACTTCATTCTTAACATACCTTAATATTTTGTCCTTGGTTGCATGTAAAGTCGTCTCTTCTACTATGAAGGGCATGAGGCAAGCCCACCAAGAAAAACATACCAATTGAGCTAGGATGCCATATTGCTTGTGGTTTGAAAACACAGTGCTTTTATCGAAAACATTTGAAAACCAACATTCAACGAATCATCAAATTGCAAACCCTTTAGGAGAGGCAAATATCCTTGAACAAATTCACATGTTATTGCTTGCCCTTGGGATTCATATCCTTAGAGGCTTCTAGACATTTGGATAAATCATCTCAATTTACTTCTACTAAAGTCAATTTTAGGCAACCTTTGCCTTGATTTCCTCAATTTCTGCATAATGCACTTTGTGGGATGAAAGGGAATGAGGACATTGGACATTCAGTTGAAAACCTAATCAAGAGTGTGTTTGTGGTAAAAAAAATCCATTAAAAAAAGATTGAATCAATTGGACCCCACACATGCGCTTGATATCTTTTGGTCATATGGTTTTCATGCAAACATTGATCTTTTGATTTTGAATTACCTTTAGAGAAAGGAATGTTCTTCACTATCTTGGCCTAGTAAACAAATCCTTAGGTTCATATAGGATCAAATCAAACACTTCACCCATCCAAACATTCATCAAAATCCATCCCATAAACAAATTTAGAGCTTTGGAAACATCATTCTAGACTTGGGTAAATCATCAAAACCAAAAATCACCTTGTTTAGTTAGGAATATGAGAATGCATCATTTTTCATACCTCTAATTAAATCAGCAATCCTTTGAACAAGTTCATCCTAAGATAACATCCAACATCTTAGGGTTTACAAGTTCATTATCCGAATCAAACCAATCAAAATCAAACCCTAAGTCTAGCATTGATCCAAAAATCCCTAAACATTCCACACTCATATCATTTTACACCTTTCATCTTTCATCTCGTCATTAGTCCTAAGAACCTTAGAGGTCACTTTTGCAACAAGGTCAAAACACAAGAGGAACATGGTTCAATATAAACTTGATCTATACATCACGAGTAATCCAAGTCAACTAAGCCATCCAAGCCTTACAACGCCCATTTATTATCAACACTCACATCTATACAAACCATACATGAGATCATTACCTTCAACAAATCTCAATGGCACAACAAGTGTGATTATGCCCAAATCAAAGATTAGAACACATTTCCCAATGGTAGATCTAAATCCAAACCTACAAGTTTGTCAACCGAACAAACAAAGCATGAGCCTTCAAGCGAACAACATCATCCCACCAAATCCCTACATGTCGAATGAGAATGTACCAAGTAGAAAATTTCCAAACATGAATCCAGAAAACTTTGGGATGGATACATTTGCAAATGATACAAATATTCCAAACATGAACAATGGTCAATTTCAAACTATCATGCCAAATCTGAGTGTCATCCCAAATCAAAACATTGTCCAAAATCGAACACAAGTACACACTCCAAATCTACTTAAACAAAAGCCAAATCAACTATATCAAGGGAGTCAAGATCAAAATCAAGAAAAAATTTGGCGAGATCAAATTGCTACACTTACCAAAATAGTTGAGTCATTATGCCAAGGAAAATCTCCACTACCATTACCTACATCATTCCTTGGTTTAGGGCTTTCCCATTTACCCAGCACTAATCACTCCATCCAAATCAATCCACCTAAAACCAATCGAGTCATCACATCAAATCCTTTGGATATACCATTGACATCGCACCAACAGATGGTATTCAATCAAGCAACAATGTTGGTCTCCCAAGGGCTTATCACCTCAGTCATTCCAACCATTCCTATCACCTTGATCACTCCAACTACCACTCTCACATCCATCATATCTCAACCCCTCACTACCATGATTGCTCCAAGTGTATCTCAACCACTTGTTACTATATCCAACATGATTCCAAATCCACCACCACTACCACCAAAACCAAATGCAACAAGAAAATATGACATTGCGCTAAAAGCTCACCAAGCTTACCAAAAGGCCATCCAACAATATCTATCCATGCAACAAGCAAGACAAGCTCAACAAGTGCAACAAGCCTCTCAAGCTTCCCAAGTCTCTCAAGTTGCCCAACAAACACAAGCACGGACAAAAAAAATGACAACTGTTGAGAACAAGGATCAAGATCAATCCACCACTGAACACCTTGAAACTATGTCTACTTCATCCAAAGATCAAATCAACATATGTCAAGAGTCACTTGTCAATTATGATCAAAATCCACCAACCAACAACGATCCAATTCAAGAAATGTCAACATCATTTTACCTTATGGTTGAAGACATTAGAAATCCCTCCATCATAATTGTTGAAAACAATGATCAAGATCTCTCCATCGATGAGCACCTTGAAGATGTTTCCACCCCATTTGATGATCAACTCACAATACATGAAGAGCCACTTTTTAGTGATCTATTTCAAGGAGTGTTAGGATTGTTTGATCCTATCGACATAATGCATGATCCATTCACCCATGTTGAAAATGTCTCTACATTGCCTTATGAGTTAGAGGACATATCTCAACAATTTATCCCAAAGCATGATCAAAATCTTTCACCAAGGTCTAGCAATGTTCCTTTCCAAGACATGTTGACCCCCTTTGACCTCATAGTTACATATACTGAAGGAATCCTCAACTTGACACTTGATCCAAGTCCACTCAAAGATCAAGAGGATATTGAGCCGCTTACCATGTCTAATGACGACATCCAAGAACCCTTTGTAAGAAATCCATCATTTGAAACTGATCCATGTCAAGAACTTAATCCAAAGCATGTCGAAAGAAACTCTAAAATCATTCAAGATCAAGAATTTGTATCTTCAAGATACTACAATAATCTAATGGACACTCTCCTATCTATGCAAGATAATCATATCCATGTAGAACATACTCCTCCATCTATCCATAAGATGCTTTCTATAGATGGACACGTAGATGATCTTTATTCAGAATAGGATCCCTTTATTCTTGACTTTGTAACACAAAAACAACAGATTATTGATTCCTACAGTCAAACTGAGTTGCCAACAATAGTATCAGATATATCACAAATTGAGACTAAGGACATCATGAATAAAGATATCGAACATTATCCACTCAAGGAAGCAAGTTAGAAAGAATGGTATAATTCAGAGTTAGCAGAGCAACAAATAGAAACAACATCACCTATGATGGTCATTTATCAGAGAGCGCTTACTAAACAAGATGTATCTTGGAATAGGAAGAATCAAAGAATGAAGGTACTACTACCACCATATTGGGGGCAACTTCCTCTCAAGCAAACGTCAACATAGGAAGCATGAAGAATCCTTATGATGAAACCGATGTCAATACTACAACTAGCCACATCACGAATCTTCATCCACCCATCATCCCATCCATGAATTGGGACCAACTTCGAAAGAAAGATTTGAATCAAAGTATGGAGAATGTTATCAAATCAGAAGAAGCTAAGAAGCATAATGGACAAATCAAATACGCATGGATACCAAAATATGCAAAGAAAGATTATCTGATAATAAAACCAGCAGACTGAAAACTGTAAATCAACAAACTGAGAATCAATGAAATGTTCATAACTCTTTTCAAATATACATCCAAATTGAATGAGATCAAATGTAGATGCTCTCTAGGAGGTTGGCACCCAAAAAGCAACAGCTTCAAAACACAACCAACAATTTGGCACAAATTTCTATGCCATCATGAAAGGTATGGTCTGGCTGGGAAGTTCAATTTTCTTTAATAAATTCAATTCTTGGAAATAAATTCCAATCTTCTAGGAAAGGGGTCGCCCTTGGTCCACAAAAACATAGCTTCAATGCCCAGAACAAGATTCCATTTGATCAAAGAGCTGTAATAAAAAATCATTTTCAGCTGTTGACAAACTAGCAACACCAAAAACTAATAAAACTCCAAAATTCTTCAATAATTGAGCTCCATCTGCTAGTCTGAATGAGAAACAATAATAAGACCAACTAGGTGTTATCTTTCAAACACGAAATTGGATTGAAACTAGGAGGTAAGCATCCCTCAAAGTAAAAACCAAGTTGTCATTTTGACAACATAACACTAGCATAAGTTCATCAATCCAAAATGCTAGAGCAAACTTCACTTTTATAGAAAAGAAGAAAACTCTTCAAATTCCACACTAGGGACGCCAAAAGCCACTTGCAATATTTTCAAATTCCAAAAATATAGAAACTCCTCAAGGGTGGCGTCCAACTTCAAGTCAAGATAATACATTATTAAATATTTAATTTCTCCCTTTATGAAGGCATCCCCCTTCATGTCCACCTTTTAAGCACAACTTGCAATTATTTCACTAGGCCAAGGGGTCAACTGAAAAATGTAACATTAATGCCTTTATTTCAAAATTTCACCAAATAATGCTTTGAAAAGCCAAAACCCAAACCAAGTAACTGCTCCAACTGAAAATGAATAACTAAAAAACTGACAACTGCTCACTACCAAAAATAGTATTTACTATACATAGTAAACACCTAGAAATACCCCAAAACCTCCAAGCAAGGAAACCCTATATTTACCTCAGTGAGCCTACGAGCCTCCAGAATAGGCTAATGAGCAACCGAGCTGATCACTGATGAGAATGGGACATTACACATAATTTTTTGTCTACAATAGGGAGCATATTGAAGGGAGGTCCCATGAAAGACAAAACAATTTAAGTATAATAGGAAACTACTTTAACCAAATTTATTTTATATTCAAGTTTAATTGTACATGTGATTCTTTCTTAGTTGTGTTGAAACCATAATCTTAATTTTGCTCAAGATCACTTGTAAACTATGAACATCACAAAATGAACTCAATATATCAAAATAGTAGGGAACAATATGAATTCCACATATAATTCTTGATATTTTAAATTAATAACTACTGTACATTATATAATCTAGCTATTCACCTACTGATAGAGTATGTATAATTTGAAAAAAATTATCAACCCATAAATATTCATGATAACATCCAATTGCAACAAAAATTAATTAATTAATTATAATTACATCAAAAATAGACAATTATATTTTTTAGCAGATTTAATCATTATTATATTATTCTCAATATTTATTGGCTAACATCATAAAGAAGTGCATCTAATAGATGCATAATAACTTTCTTTGGGAAAGAACTCATAAATAAAACAATCAATATTTAATTTTGAACTTAGAAGACAAATTAAATGAAATCTACATCAATAAAAAATAAATAAAAAATAGATAAGCACAAAAAGTCTTCTCATTTCCATTCTATTTTTTGTTTCCGTTGGTCCATCTCACCAGAAAAAGTTGGAAAAATCTAACATATACTCTTTACGATGGTATTATTTTTCTCAGAGATGAATAAATATGAATGCCCTTTTTATTTGTTTTTACTCTGTATATTGTAACAGTCAATACACAGATTTAGAAACCATCTCTGCCAGTTTTGTATTCAACCAAATTCACCCGGGGCTTGCGCCCAGTTTCCTCTAAATGTGTACAGCATAGTGCCACCGCTTTAACACAGAGCAATGTACACCTGAGGTTTAACTTTTGTAACCAAAACGACATATTTGTGTGCCCATTTGAATTTTTGATAGTTGTAGTTATGTTTTTTAATTAAGAATCGACAGGCACTACCCTCCATAGATGACGGGTTATGTGTTGAACCCTTACACAAGCTAGCCTGCATTAAACACCTCAAGCAATCCCAAAAGGGTCTGCATCCTTTCATCATCATTGCAATCATACATCCTTTCCCTTAGACCACGGCCTGCTAGACTGTTATGTCTATTCATTAACAGGCTTATGATTTGGATTTCTAACTGTTTTTCTATGAAAGAATAATTAGTTGGGAGTTGTCATCTACAATTATCTGTTGGGAATAGCAGGAAACTCTGGGATCTATAAGACAATTTACTTTTTAACACTGCCAATTTGTTTTTCATATTCAATCTACCTGACAATTCAATTTTCTCATAGTGGCCAGGATTTCTAAAATATATTTATATGGTCAACTATGTAACAAGTTTGGGTTTGATCTAAGCACTTGTCATCCACATGATTCAATCTCATGTAGATTAGTTGGGTTAACTGTGCTCAAGGTTAAAGTATTTGCAAACGAAAAACAGAGTATCTGAAGATATATAGTTCATGAATATTGGAAATAAATCCATCCATTGCTTTCATTTTCTCAGAAATTGTTTCAATAACATTCTGCTTGAAGTTGTCTAAACAGGGATAAGACAGTGATCATAGTTTTGAGTTTTGGAATCTTTCTTTATGATTCTAGATCTATGGCTCCTCTGAAATTTGCTTCACCGCCAGAGCTTTTTTGTTTTCTCCATTTGTGGGTTGTTTTTCCGTCATTGGTGTGGAACTAGTGGCTTGGTTTCTTTCAGCATCTCACTGCCATAATGGGGAAAACATAGGGGTATACTTCGTTTCCCTTTTAATACTTCTCTGTGAGCACTTAGTTGTTTTAGCATAAATCACCACTGCTTTGGATTCTTGTCATCTGGATATAGTTTGTTGGCTTTTATCAAAGAGTGCTACTTTGATTTCTAAGTTATCAAAGAGGATATCTTGGCTGGAACTACATATAGGGAAGTAAAATTCTACTGATATGTAATCTAACCCAATTGAATTGATGCCTCCAATGGAGTCCTAGATCAATATGCCAGGAAAGCAGCTAGAAATATTTATTTGTTCCAGGGTTCCTGATGAGTCCTCCACCAGTTTGTAGCAAAAATCTTCACATATCCTTCTCATATCAGGCTTTCAAACAATTATTTCTGTAACTCTGTTTAGACTGTTATTGTGCAATTATTTTTAATATCTGAACTAGGATAGAGCTTAACATTTCAAAAAATTTATGAGAGACTACTGCCTCCTCAGAAAATTCTTCTAAGGATGTAGATAGAGTTATGGTATCTTTGTTCAATGTTGGCTTACATGCAAATGAGATAAAATGACCCTTTATGATTCGCCTATTCTTTTGATGCCCCTGCTAATCAGAATATATTTTATATCTGCACCAGGTTTATATCAAAATAGTTTGGAAGAGACTCCTCCCTTACCTTCTCTTTAGCAAATGTTATTAGGGTTGTGTACAGAGCTCAGATAACTTTGTTCAAATTGGTCATAATAAACTCTTCAAGTTTTGTTTATGCTTTTGGGGCTTCTGTTTATATTTTCCAAACATGTCTGTTTTGTGAGGACTGATGAAACAATATACTTTTTAGCAATATTTATTGTAAGGTTGGTAATGTTTGAGGGGAATGTGCCTTTAATCTCCTTTACAGGAAAGCATTAGAATGTAACTCTAAAGATTTCTGATATGGAGCTTCTGTGGATGCATTCACTGGTGAGCAGGGAGAATTAAGTTTGTGTTGCTGCAGGTTCTCTTGATTTTATTATATTGTTATCACCATGTGGCGAAGATTGCAGGGTGGCAAGAATCAGAGTGAACAAGATTGTGCTGAAAGACAGGCTAAGGTAAATGTTAAGCTTTCCTTCTGTTTTGAAGAAGCAGTCTACAAGTTTTAGATGCAAGTCTTAGGATAAATGCAGACTGTATGTTTAATGGATTCTAATTCTTATGACCTTTTACCTACATCTACCTGTTGTGCATTTAGATAAATGAGTTCAGTGAGACAGGCAGCAAGGTAATAACGACAATTGTCAATCTATAACAATCCTCAGTTGCTCAAAACCACCCTGCCAACCCTGGACAGGAACTACGCTGCACTGTAGTCCTTGTTATTGTTGATACCACTCCAATGTTCAGGTATATTTTTCTTTAAGTAAATGAAGATGATTTTAGTTTTTTTTTTTAAATATAAATAGTATTTACATTAATATTTATGAAGTTTTAACATATATTTTTCTTTGTTTAACTAAGCATCTAAAATTCCCACTAATAAATTTTCACCCACATCTAAAATTTGCAAGCTAGAACAATTTTGAAGACTTGATGGCAAGTTTCCCCTCAACATATTTCCATTGAGTTGTAGTGTTACAAGAGAACTTACCATTCCATTTTGAGTTGAAATGCCTCCTATCAAATTATTCTTTCCCAAGTTCAATCTTGTCAAAGAAGAGCAATTAGATAGGCTTGATGGTATTTTACCAAATAATATATTCTTTCAGAGATCCAACAGCTCCAATTTTTGTAAAGGCCAATGGAAGAAGGAATGCCACCACTAAGATAATTTATTGAAAATGACGAGAATATAATTTTTTCTAGAAGTTTACCAATTTGTTTTGGGATAACACCTACAAATCCATTTTGCGAAAAATCCAATAGCCACAAATTTGAGGAAGTTGTTAAAGGAATTGGAAGGCAACCATTCAACATATTTTTATGTAAATCCAAATAGATAAAGGAACTAAAGTTCAAGGTGAAGGGTGGCTGGCCTTGGAAGTTATTGTATGATAGATTCAAGTCTCGTAGATAGGGTAAATATCCTAGCCAAGGTGGTATATTTCCAAAGAGACCATTTTGGGAAAGATTCAAGCTTTTTAATTCATATTGTGTTGAGAGGAATGGAGGCAAGATACCTTCCATATTACAAGAAGCCAAGCTCAAGCTAGATAAGGAAAATGGAGGTATCCATTTTGGGTCAATTTGGATAGTCAATTTATTATAAGAGAGGGAAAGACTATCACGGTTACTAGTACTCTTGAAAGCATCAAGATAAAATTTTCCTTGTAGGTTGTTGGATGAGAGGTCAAGAGAAGTAAAACACAAAATTTGACCAATAGACAAAGGTATAATGCCACTCAATTCATTGTAGGTGAGATCAAGGTCAACTAAAGATGAAATTTGACCAATAGACAAAGGTATAATGCCACTCAGTTTATTGGAGGAGAGATCAAGAAAATTCAAAGATGAAAGTTTTCTAATAGAAAAAGGTATAATGCCACTCAATTCATTGGAGGAGAGATCAAGATAAGTCAAAGATGAAAGTTGATCGATAGATAAAGGTATAATTCCACTTAGTTTATTGTAGGAGAGATTAAGATAAGTCAAAGATGAAAGTTGACCAATAGACAAAGGTATAGTGCCACTCAATTTATTGTGGGAGAGAGTGAGATAAGTCAAAGATGCAAGTTGACCAGTAGATAGAGGTATACTCCAAGTTGTTATATTGATCCATGGCATATAGAACATGGTCAACTGTAGCCATTTTCCACACAATATATTACCTATATCTCCACTCAATCTTGTATTGTAAAACAAACTAAGTTGTTGCAAATGAGGTATATTTCCCAAGCATAAAGGCATTGTGGAACTAAATTCATTCCCATCTAGACGAAGATAGGAGAGGGAGGTGAGGTTTTGGATAGCATTGGGGATTATGGTCAAAGAGCAATATGAAAGGTCAAGGTGTTGGAGGAGATGGATATGAGAAAGGGTTTCTTCCAATTCTTGACTTGTCATATTCAACAGCACACTACTAAAATACAGAGATTTTAACTCTTGCAACCTTTCTGTCCACCTTAAAGTAGAGCTATACAACCCCCAACTTGAAACATCCAGAAATTCCAAGTGAGAGAGATTACCAAACTGCCATGAAATTTTACCATGGAATCCACTAGAGGCCAAGTTGAGGTAAGTCAAGGTTCACAAAGAGCCAAGATCAATTGGAATTTCACCTTCAAAATAGTTCTCACTGAGATCCAAATGTCTCAATTTTTTAAGACCAAAAAATTCTAAAAATATTAAAAAAATTAGTATTAATAACTATAAACAAATTATAACTTAGCAATTAAATAATAAGTTACTGTTTTTATTGTAAATAAAATATAAAATTGCTATTAATTATCTAACCCATAAAAAAAAAAATTTAAATAAAAATCAAATAATTATTATTTATAGAAATGTAAACTTGAAAATTAGTACCTTTGGGTAGATGGCCACCGAAGGAATTCCTGTACAACTCCAAATACTCCATGTACTTTAATTGGAACAAAACTGAAACAAGTGTTTTGTAACTGTTGTTCTCGCCATCATAAATATAATTTCTGGAGAAGTTGAGTTGGATGACATGGGAGGAGGAATGGCTGCATTGAACACCATACCACTCACAGCAATTCAAGCCCCTCCATTGCTCATATTGCTTGGCTACATCTGGATCCATGTACTTATCATACTCATTCTTGAAAGCAAGGAGGGCATCCCTCTCATGTGGAAAACATGAAGGATAACAGGTGGCAGTGACAGAGAAGCATGCCATCATAATAAACAAGCACAGCATAACAGATAATCTCCTCATTTTGGGGATTGATTTATCTCACCTGCAACAACGTACGATTGAAAAGAATCAGACAGTAAGTAAATAAAGAAATAAAGAAAGAAGAAACAAATGAAGAGTGGAGTTATCAAGAATACCCAGAACAGAAGAGGAGAGAGAAGTGAAGGAATGAATGAGCGGTGCGTCATAACCAGAGGGGTATCACACTATTTATAACACGTTACTGTTAACTACCATTCCGTTTTCCATGATTGTTAGTTCTCCTATAAAATGTAACGACGATCAACATTGCGTTTCCCAAACGAAGCAAAGCAAGTCACAAAGACCGGGAAAATTGGTTAGTTGCTCGTGATTTAACGAGGTAAGATTGAATGAGTCCATAAAGTTTGAATGCTCTACTTATAACGACGATCATTTCCTTTCCAGAGTTTTAATTTAAAATCTCTTATTGTTAAACTATCTTTAATGTCTTATTACATAAAAAATTACATAGTTAGAGAGTTAAAGAATTAGTTTGATTATTTTATATGATATTGTGATGAAATATATTAATGAGAATTAAAATATTGTGGTGAATGAGAATTAAATATTTTAATTTATTTATATTATGGTCAAGAGTAATTTTCTAAATATTGAGATGCGATAGGTAAATTTTTCTAATGATTGTTAGTTCTTTTATAAAGTATTCGGGGACCTATCCCTATATGAATTTATCAAATGGCAAACAAAGACATATTCTTTTTTATTTTTTATTTAGGGGAGAGGGGCCTATAGTGGAGCACCCTAACTTCACATTTCTCAAAATCCCATGTGGAAATTTCAAATCACTCCCAATTTTGTACAATAGTTTATTTGGCAACTCATGTGCTTCTATATTTCGTTTTAGGCCCACATCATCCAATATGATGCCATATCAGCATGCTTTTTGTTGAGGTATCCAAAAAGGCCCAAAAAAAAAGTGAGACCGATAGTGGTGCACTAAGTCATGTTTTATTGGTGTGCTAATGTGGCATCACATGATTTGTCACTTTGCGTACTTTATGGATAAAAAGTGTTTTGCAACTGGATATTAAAGTGCTCCACTATGGGGCCCACTAAGGACTACTTATATCCCTACTATTAGACCATGCTCCATTATGGGCCCCTCTCCCCTAAAGGAGATAAATAACTCTCATTCAAACCCATATTTCCATCGAGGACTAATAGATACTACTTGAACTCTCTATCTACCATCTAAGGTGAGGGAAACACATCTAAAAGAGGATAAAGAGGAGCCACCCCTGTCTTCTTTAAGAGAACTATAAATATGAAAGTTGTTGCTTGATATGAAATCTAAGTGAGCCATTTTTTATGACTAAAGAGTTATTTGAAGCTAATTAATATATACAAGCTATTGGAACACCTCTATGTTCGGTTCAATATGACTATCATGCACTTCATATTTTTTCATATATATCAAATATAGGATTAGTAAATGTTTTTTTGTTCTTCTCATACCTTAGGTTAGCAACAATTAGCCTAATATATTGGTGCATTGGGTTCTTTAAAATTGACCAAATGGTCTAACATTCATATATTATTTTGGTCAATGCTTGCTGAAGGATACATTGAAGTCACATTTTGAGCCAACCAAGTAGGTGAAAAATATATATGAGAAACTAAAAGTTTGAGAGAACAATCGAGAGAGATTGCTTTAAAATCTAAATAAGATAATTGAGGGTGCTAGTTATTTGGCCAATTTAGGAAGGCTCTCCACAACTAGGGTAAATTGAAGAGGGAATTTTTTTAGATTATCAAAGACATTTGATGCTATTGAGTTATTTGAATTTAGAACTTAGATTATCTATAATGAGGGAAAACTAAAGAGCGTGAAAATTTAGTAAATGAAAGACATTCAATGTTGGTGAGCTATCTCGCTTCAAGAAAACTCTCCACGACGAGGGAAACTAAAGAGAAAAAATGTAGTACATCAAAGAGATTTGATGTTGGTGACCTATCCCAATTTAGGAAGAAATTTTATAGTAAGCGAAATTTAAAGACATTTTTTTTAGTATAGTAAAGAAATTTGTTACTATTGATAAATTTTGAGAAGGCGATCCATAATGAGAGGCAACCTAAAGAGAGTAAAATTTTAATATATCGACAACATTTGATGCTAGCAACTTGTCCCAATTCAATAAAGTTTTCTTATATTGAATGGTTTCTTCTTTCATTTAATTTTAATATTGTAAGATTATTTTGTTTCCAATATTAATAAAAAATGTTTAATGACTTCTTTCTTTATTTAATTTTCTTTCAGACAAGAAAGATTATTTCGTTATTTTGTTTTGATCTGTTAAGACTTTTCTATGTTGATAGAAATAATGATTTCTTTGATAGGAAAATACTTCGTGTTCATTTAATTCGTGTTCTCAACGGCTAAGACTTTTATGTGTGGGGTGAAAAACTACTGCTTACCTACACACCTTCTGCGCTTGGAGAGGAAATACTGTTAAAGCCTAATAATATCAGCTCTGATCTCGTAGGTAATGATGAGTTTTATAACATTCTTCGATAGAATAAGTTTTTAGGACTTTTATTATATAATATTGGATGCGTTCACTTTAGCTCAATCCTTGGGATTTAAAGGTAAAAAGAAAGGTAAATTAGTTTGTTGATTTATATCATTATTTTGTTTCTTTTACATTTTCGTAATCCTTAGGTTCCATAAAAAGTACACGAAGGAAAGTATAATAGGAAACAACTTCAATCAAAGTTCTTTTGTAGATGGCATTAGTTGTAGATGTTCTTTCTTCCTTGTGTTGAAAACCATGATTCTAATTTTACTCAAGGTCACTTATAAATCATAACATAATAATATATTAAAATAGTAGGGAGATGTGTTCCTTCAACATAATAGTTGATATTTAAATCTAATATTGGTAAGGTATTCTATAATCTAGTAGTACACCTTCCACATATGATGGTTGGCAATCCAATTCAATATTAACAAAATATTACAACCTTTAAAAGATAGATTAAACGAAATCTATAGATCAATCAACAAAATAGTTATTTAATATTTTTCCTTGAACATAAAAGTATTTTCATTTCAATTATGCATTTGTTTCCACAAAGGAAGCAACAAACATTGACGACAAGTTGTTGACATGTTTCTATCATATACAAATTTTATAAAGTAATTTTTAAAAAATGTATCTACATAATTTTTTATTATATTTTAATTTTTAATGATAGAAAAGTCATTTCATACTACAATTTACCAAAATCAAATACAAATTCCAAAAATTCTAGCACAAAAGACTTGGATATTTCATTGATGAATCTTTGTGCGCTATTTTTTTGGGTAATAAATTAATTACATATGTTTTATTAAATATGATTGACATGCTTGGTGGAGGTATGAAAAATAGAAATACACCTTTCCCCATAAAAATTACATTTGCCAAACTATATTGACCTACTTGATACCTCTTAATCTATCTAGAATAATAATGACAACTTCATGCAGGACTTGAATGTATCTTCTTCTCCGATACCTTTTGACAATCAAAATTCCAAACACTCCCCAAAATCCAACAACAAAACTTGCCATCCACTCACAATACCAGTGCCATGGGATTTCTTCTCCTTCCCCATCCTCTTCTTCTTGAGTAGGTTTGATATCAATTGTTCCACATTAACATGTTTTATTATCAAGAGGAAATCCACAAAGACCAAGGTTCCTAGAGAAACATGTAGGATTAGTGAATGTGTCAAATTGACCTCCTATTGGGATTCTTTAACAAAACATGTTGTTAGAGACAATGAAAGCACTCATAAATGAGAGTTTTAGTAACTCCCTTGGAATCTCACCTTTCAAATTGTTGTTTGAAAGGTCCAATGACTCTAATTGCTCTAACATCCCAAAACTAATTGGAATTTTTCCAGTAAGACTATTTCTTGATAAGTTCAATGAGTGTAGACCTTTAAGGCTTCCAATTGTTGAAGGAACTTCATTTGATACTTGATTCCTAGATAGATCAATGCAAGTGATAAGTAATAAAACATAACTCACATACACTCGCTCAGATTGTTTGGTGTTCACTTGGATTTCTTCTCTATAGTAATAGTTTGAATTGTGATGGCTACTATTTGATATGTTTACTTGTGCATCCATTATAGCTTTCAAATTTTCCAATTTTGGTGGGATTGCTCCAGTCAAATTATTATTTGAAATATCTAACACATGATGCTTGGAAAGATTGCTTAATTCATTTGGAATGTGGCCATGAAGATCATTAGACCTCAGAAAAAGTATCATCAACTTTAAGAAGTGTGCTATCCAAAGGGGTATATTTCCCACCAATAAATTTTCACCCACAAATTTAAAATTTGCAAGCTAGAATAGTTTTCAAGGCTTGATGAAAAGTTTCCCTTCAACATAATGTCATTGAGTTGAAGTGTCATGAGAGAGCTTAGTATTCCAATCTGAGGTGAAATGTATCTTGTCAAATAATTCTTTCCCAAATTCAATCTTGTCAAAGAAGAGCAATTAGTTAGGCTTGATGGTATTTTACCAGATAATCCACTGTTTGAGAGATCCAACACATCCAAATTTTGTAGAAGACCAATGGAAGACAAAATGCCACCACTTAGATCATTTGTTGAAAATGAAAAGAATTGAATGCTAGGTAGAAGCTTTCCAATTTGTACTGGGATAACACCTACAAATTCATTTTGTGACAAATCCAATAGCTGCAAACTTGGTGAAACTATTGAAGGAATTGGAAGGAAACCATTCAACATATTTTGATGTAAATCGAACCTCCAAAAAGAGCTCATGTTCAAGGTAAATGGAAGTTGACCTTGCAAGTTATTGTATGATATATTCAATTATTGTAGATGGGATAAATCTCCTAGCTAATGTGGAATATTTCCAAAGAGACTATTTTGGGAGAGATCCAAAAATTGTAATTTATATTGTGTTGAGAGGAATGGAGGAAAGATACCTTCAATATTACAAGAAGCCAAGCTCAAGCTAGATAAGTGAAATGGAGGTATCCATTTTGGGTAAATTTGAATAAGTTTATTATAAGAGAGGAAAAGAGTATCAAGGTTGCTAGTACTTTTGAAAGCATCAAGATAAAAATGGTCTTCTAGGTTGTTGGATGAGAGATCAAGCAAAGTCAAAGATGGAAGTTGACCAATATACAAAGGTATGCTACCACTCAATTCATTGTTGGAGAGACAAAGAGAAGTCAAATATGGAAGTTGACCATTAAGAAAATGTACGCTACCATTAAGTTTATTATTGGATAGATCAAGACCAATCAAAGATGAAAGTTGAACAATAGGAAAAGGTACGCTACCACTCAATTCATTGTTGGAGAGATCAAGATAAGTCAAAGATGAAAGTTGGATGATAGATAGAGGTATACTCCAAGATGTTATATTGGTCCTTGACAAATAAAACTCAATCAATTGTAGCCATTTGCCACATAATATGTGACCTATGTCTCCACTCAATTTTGTATTGTGATACAAACTAAGCTCTTGCAAATGAGGCATATTTCCCAAGCATAAAGGCATTGTGGAGCTAAATTCATTTGCATCTAAATAAAGATGGGAGAGGGAGGTGAGGTTTTGGATAGCATTGGGGATTATGGTTAGAGAGCAATTTGAAAGGTCAAGTTGTTGGAGGAGATGGAGATGAGAAATGGTTCCTTCCAATTCCCAACTTGTAATATTTAAGAACACATCATGAAGATACAAAGATTTTAACTCTTGGAGTTTCTCTATCCACCTTAAATTAGAGCTAAACAACCCCCAACCTAAAAGTTGTAAACTTTGCAAGTGTGAGAGATTCCCAAGTTGCCATGGAATTGTGCCTTGGAATCCACTATAGGCCAAGTCAAGCTAAGTCAAGGTTTGCAAAGAGCCAAGATCCATTGGAATTTCACCTTCAAAATGATTGCCATTGAGATCTAGATATCTCAATTTTTGGAGGCCCAATTTTTTTGAAAATATTAAACAATTTAATATAATATATTAGAAATAAATTATGAGTAAAAAAGTAAAATAATTTATTTTTTAAATTTTTAATACAAATGAAATATATAATTGCTATTAATTTTGTAATCTATAAAAAAAATTAAATAAAAATCAAACACCGAAAATATTATTATTTATATAAATATAAACTCAAAATAATATCTTTAGGTAGAAGCCCGTTGAAGGAATTGGAGCTTAAGTCCAAATATTCTATGTGCCTCAACTGGAAAAAAATTGGAGAGCGTGTTTTGTAAACATGCTCATAGCCTGGATCCATGTAAACATACTCATAACCCATGTAAACAATCTCATTTTGAGTGGAGAAATTGAGTTCGATGACGTGGGAGGAGAATTGGCTACAATGAACACCATACCACTCGCAGCAATTAAACCCCCTCAATGACTCATATTTCTTGGCTCTATATGAATTCATATAATTATAATACTCATTCTTGAAAGCAAGGAGGACATCCCTCTCATGTGGGAAGTATTAAGGATAATAGGTGGCAGTGAGAGAGCAGCATGTCATCATAATAAACAAGCATAGCATAACATATACTCTCTCCATATTATGTCACCTGCAATAATGTTTGATTGAAAAGAATTAGATAGTAATTAAATAAGTATTCAACCTAATAAGTAAATAAATAAATAAGAAAGAAAGAAATGAAAAATGGAGTAGCAAGGATACCCATAATAGAACATAACAGAGAAGCGAAGGAATGAATGACTAGTGTGGATGATAAGAAGAGAGGTATGAGAGTATTTATAACACGTCACTCAACAAAGATTAGGAAAAATAGAGATTTTAAAAAGAGTTTTGTATAATATAATGAGGTGAGTAGAAATATTTTTTGAAAGAGGGAAAAACGGGTTTTACAGGGACCCAAAACCACAAAGTTTACAAACATAAGATAAGATCATCATAGACACCATAAGCAGAAAGGTTGTAATGACAATAACAAAAAGACAAAGCCACAACCACCAATAAAGCTAGCGAGGGCCACAGACGAGACCCAAAAATACCAAAAAAAATGCCAACAACTAAATTTGGGACTTTAAAGTTTTTGTAGTCCTAGCTTCCAAATCGTTCATATCTTGAACTCCCCTCTTTAAGATCTAGACCATCTCGGTAGTAGGAGGCACTTTCCTCTTAAGGTTGGCATGGGTCCTTTTCGATATACCTTGGTCCTCATCTATTGTGATAACACTTCACACCCTCAGTGGACATTCTAGTTGAACCTCTCCTATAATTTTCTCATCCAATTTCACCTTTCTCCCAAAGAGGATCATTTCTCCATTGTTCTAGTTCTTCTCAAAATAGTCTATAGCCATAGTATCAGGCCCATGAATTTTTTCCAGAAATGGAACCAAATCAACTCTTACAATTTGATTCTAGACCTTAGCATTCCTCATGTGCACCTCATAGCTATTTGGCTAAACTCTTTTCCTATCCCCCCCATTTTCATTTGCACCTTGCTATAGACTCTACTAGCGCAAAGCACCTATTGCAATATTACGTAGCCATTCCAATGAACCCACAAAGTGTGCCACTTTTTCTTCCCAGCTAAGTAATATGACATGACCCCATAAAATCTCTTGATTTTGATGTACTTATCCCTTTTCCCTTCAATCATTAAATATATTTGCCTCTTTCCCATGCATAACATCATAATCTAGTAGGGCCTTGAATTCAGCTCCCAAATCCATAAAATTATGCCACGTGTTCAATCCTTTCCTCTTAACCCCCTCATTCACAAAGTAATCCACCACGTTGTTACCTTCCCTATAGACGTGTGAAAATTTAACTTTATCAAAATTTTCTAGAATAGAATTTGCTTCATCAATCCAATTCTTTATTGACCAGGAGGGGGGGTCCTACCTAGGAGACATCCAATGATGTTTTTAGAGGCCCCTTCGATCCATAAGTATTTTATATTTGAATTATGAGCTAACTTTAAAACTTGAAAAGCTCCTATAGCCTTCGCCACATGGTTGGTTTGATGACCTAGGGAAATGGCCACAACCGCCATAAAGTTGCCATTTGAGTCCCTTAACACACCTCCACTTCCAACCATGCTCAGATTTCCCTTCAGAGTGCCATCAAAGTTGCCCTTAGACCAACCATTTGGAGGAAAGGTCCAACACACACCCTCCCTACTTTTCTTAGCTAGCTTGGATGCCATAGTAACATCCATTTTAATATTCCAATCCTTTGCTATCATTAGATCATAGGGAGTACACACCACAACTTCAAGGTTAAGATATTTTTGGGGAATCACATTGAATTTTTCCTTTATAAGCCTATTTAAAAAAAAAAACATTAGTCTTCGACATCTGCTTATCCCTGAATAGTCTATTATTACGTTCTTTCCACACCCCCCAAACAACAAAAGGGAGAATAAAATCCCATAACCTTCAAATGAAGGGATTTTGAGACGGAGGTTTCCATTGTGAAAAGAAATATTTAATGGATAGGGCAAACACCCAAGAGATTCTAGAGGGCTAATAATTTTCCCCAAATGAAGGAAACAAACGGCCAGTGGAGAAACAAGTGGTTAGCTGACTCTACCTCGCACTTGCAAAGGTAACATCTATTGGGGATTTGAAATCCCTATTTACATAGATTGTCCACCGTAAGCACCTTATTTTAAAGTAAAATCTAGAAGAAGATGTTGAGTTTAGGAGTCAAGTGTTTAATCCACGCTTTAGACCAGAAGGGAGGGGGAGCTTGAGAAAGGGACAATAAAGAGATAGCCAAAGAAATAGAGTAGTTACCCAAAGGGTTGTCCATCCAAACACGATTATCATCCTGTTGAATCTATCCCAAATTGATAGCCCTTAAGGAAGATTGAAGCTGAGCCAACTCCTGACTAACCACACACAAATCCACCCAGTCTCCTTCATACCAATAATCTTTGACAAGATCCCTAAAAGTTGCTTTGCATAACTCAACCCATCTATTGAATCTTTCAATTTTGATGAGGGGTTCCTTAAAAATACATCTATCCTCCTAGAATCTGGCTTGATTGCCACTTCTAATGTTCCATCCTATCCCCAATTCCAAGATTTTTCTACTAGCAATCATATCATTCTAGCAAGTTGAACCACGAGGTAGAATAGGAGAGTCCAACAATGCTTTGAGGGATATACAATTGGTCATATATTTACTTCTTAAATTATCTCTCCATTCTCCAATAGACGAGAAGGATCTCCATATTTGTTTGGCTAGAAGAGTCTTATTAATCATTATGATTTTTCTAAGACCTAGACCTCCTAAGGTTCTCTATTTGCAAACCAAATCCCACCCTATAAGAGGCATTCTCTTTTTTTCCTCCACACCAAACCAAAGGAATATTTTTTGGATATTTTCAATGGCCTCAGTATATTTAGCAAGAATTTTTAAAAGGCTTAAAGCATAAACCAGGAGGTTCTAAAGAGAAGCTTTAAGAAGTTGAATTTTTCTAGCTTGGCTCAAAAGAGCTCCTTTCCATCCTACCAACTTCTTTTTGAACCTATCAACCAGCGAACACCAAAAAGAATCCAGAGGTTTAAGACATAGCGGAAGTCCAAGATAAGTAGAAGGTAAGGATTCCACTCTACAACCAAGGATTCTTGCAATACTGACCTGTCTATGCTCAAGGGTATTGAAAAAAAAAAGGGAGCTCTTCTATCTTTTGACCATCTACCCAGTCGCCTTCTCATACACATCCAAAGTTTATTTCAAATTCTTAGCCTCATTCACTGTAGATCTTCCCATCAGCATTATGTCATCAACAAACTGTTGGTGAGAACAAATAAAATTAGTAGATGAAGGACTAAGACCAATAAGAGACCTCTGTTCAATCAATCTTTTAAGATTCCTTCCCAAGCTCTCAGCCATTATAGTGAACAAAATAGGAGAGATGGGATCACCCTGTCTTAGGCCTCTTGAGTTTTGAAAGAATCTAGAAGGAGATACATTCACAATAATAGAGGTGGAGACTGTAGTAACCAACTGATTCACCAACTAAATGACGTTGCTGCTAAAACCAAACACCCTAAGAGTTTTAAATAAAAGCTCCTAATCAACACGGTCATAAGCTTTGGATATATCCAACTTTAGAAGAAACCATTCAATTTTAGATTCCACAAGTGAATGGATACTCTCATGGACAGTGACTATAGAATCTAATATTTTCCTTCCAAGTATAAAACCATTCTGCTAAGGGGAAATCAACGAAGGAAGGATAGAAAGGAACCTTGAAGTCAAAACCTTTGATATAATTTTATAGAAAGAGGTGCAAAAACTAATGGGTTTGAATGCCTCAAACTCCATAGCCCTAGGTTTCTTAGGAATAAGGACTACAAAAGTAGCATTTAAATCCTTAAGGAGCCTTCTGGACCAAAAAAATTCCTTAACAACATTCACAACATCATATTCAACAATATCCCAAAACCATTGAAAAAAGAACATAGGAAACCCATCAGGGCTAGGGGCCTTATTTCCTTCAAAAGAAAAGATAGCTTTCATGATTTCCTCCTTAGAGGGGATGGAAGCAAGCTTTTCATTATCTTCCCTCTTAACAACCTTAGGGATAGCCTCTAACAAAAAATCTTGGTCATTATGATTGATTTCCCCATTCACTGAAAGAAGGTTGTTAAAGAAGAGGACAACTTGCTTTTTGATGTCTTCCTCTTCCTCAAATATCATACCATTAACTTCTATGATTAAAATTCTATTGGAAGCCCTGTGTTTTGAAGCAGACAACTGGAAGTACCTAGTATTTCTATCTCCAGCTAAGAGCCACAACACCCTTGATCTCTGCCTCCAGAACTCCTCTTTAGCTATTATATCATGTCGTTTCACTAGTAGCTCATTTTCTTTAGCCTTATTATTTTTAATGTATCCTTCCCTATGAATTTTGTCCTGGATCTCTGTAAGCTCCATTTGAAGTTCAAATTTAATGCCAAAAATGTTTCCAAAGGACTCTTTTTTCTAGCTTCTTAATTTGTGTTTAACTTCTCTCAGTTTTTTAACAATTTTGAACATAGCAGTACCCAAAAATCAATATTCCGCCATTTCCTGATTTCATCATAAATAAGGGGGTGGCACAACCACGTTCTTTCAAATCTAAAGGGAGAATTTTTCTTCACCTTTATAGGATCCGCTACAAAACTTATGGGATTCAATCAACATTGTGTTTCCCACATGAAGCAAAGCAAGTCAACAAAGTCAACAAAGAGTGGGAAAATTAGTTAGTTGCTCATGATTTTATGAGGTAAGATTGAATGAGTCCTTAAAAGTTTGAATTCTCTACTTATAATGATGATCATTTCCTTTATAGAATTTTAATTTAAAATCAATTATTGTTTACTTTAATGTCTTAATATAGAAGAAATACATAGAGAGGTAAGAATTAATTTGATTATTTTATATGATATTGTGATGAAATATATTAATGAGAATTGAAATATTGCGATTGATGAGAATTAAATACTTTAATTTATTTATATTATGATCAAAGAACAATTTTTTAATCATTTTCTAAACATTGAGATATGATAGACAAATGTTGCTAATGATTGTTAGTTCTATAAAATATTAGGATACCTATTCCTATACGGATCTATCTAATGGTAGGACAATGATATATTCTCTTTGATTTTTGTTTCAATGCGATAAATAACTCTCATTCAAACTCATATTTCCATTGAGGATTAATACATACTACTTGAACTCTCTATCTACCATCTAAGATGAGGGAAACAATATCTAAAAGAGGTTAAAGAGGAACCACACTTGTCTTCTTTAAGGGAACTATACATAGGCAAGTTGTTGCTTGATATGAAGTCTAATTGAGTCAATTTTTTATAACTAAGAAATCATATGAAGCTAATTAATATATATAAGCTATTGGCACACATGTTTGGTTCAATATAGCTATCATGTACTTCATATTTTTCATATATATAAAATATAGGATTATTAAACTATTTTGTATTGCTCTCATACCTTAGGTTATTAGCATTCAGCCTAATATATTGGTGCATTTGGTTCTTTAAAATACTAGTCAAATGTCTCAGATTCATAAATTATTTTTGGCCAACACGTGATGAAGGATATGTTGAAGTCACATGTTGAGCCAATCAAGTAGGTGGAAAATATATGGGAGAAACTAAAAGTGTGAAAGAACAATCAAGAAATATAGCTTTAAAATCTAGATAGGATAATTGAGGGTTCTAGTTATTTGGCCAATTTAGGAAAGCTCTCCACAACTAGGGTAAATTGAAGAGGGAACCTTTTTTAGTATAAAATATATTTGATGCTATTGAGTTGTTTGAATTCGAAAATATTATCTATAATGAGGTAAAACTAAAGAACATGAAATTTTAGTATATGAAAGACATTCAATGTTAGTGAGCTATCTCGCTTCAAGAAAACTCTCCATGATGAGGGAATCTAAAGAGAAAAATGCAGTACATCAAAGAGATTTGATGTTGGTGACCTATGCAAATTTATGAAGAATTTTTATAATAAGGGAAATCTAAAGACAACTTTTTTAAGTATATTAAAGAATTATTTTACTGTTGGCCTTTTTTAATTTGAGAAGACTATTCATAATGAGAGGCAAAATAAAGAGAGTGAAATTTTAGTATATCAAAGACATTTATCTTAATACTTTCTTTGAATTATTCTTGTTGTGTTTATAGTTTATTAATGTACTATTATTTTTAATATCCTCTAGTCTTCTTAGTGCCACTCTTATAATTGTTGAAGAGGTTTTTTTGCTATTAGCTACCTATAGTCTTTTGGCTAGACTCTACCTACTAATCATTGAGGTGGATCTTTATCACATAATTATTGCCCTCTTGCATCCTCTTGATGGCTTGGTTAGCTCCTCAGTGGCTAAGTAATTTTTTCTCACATAATGCTTGTTATCTTGCTATCAAACAATGCTCATATTCTACCTAGTGTTCAATATTTATAATTAGAAGATAGCCTTAGAGAATGAGAAGACTCCACTCTCACTAATTAAGAGTTAATGGAGGAAGGAAAAAATCACTTTGATGGAGGATGAAGTAACTCTAATGAAACAATAAAAAGAAATAATATACATAAGAGAAAAGAACCAACAAACTGTAGAGAAGGAAATAATAACCATAATACTCAAGGAAAACACTTTTGAAAGTTTATGTTGATAAAAAATATTAAATATTTTTTTTCTTATTTATTTTTGATACAATAAAACTTTTCTCTCTTGGTAGAAAATATTTATTATATTTTTTATTTATTTAATTATGATATAGTAAAACTTTCTTATGTTGAATGGTATTTTGTTTTCATGTGATAAGACTTTTCCATATTGATAGAAAATGTTTGATGATTTAATTTTTATTTAATTTTCTTTAAAATGAGAAAGGCTAGTTTGTCATTTAAGGGGAAAAACTATTGATTACCTACACACCTTCCTTTCTATAATATTCAACCACACAAAACTTTCCTTGGTAAGCATGGCATTCATGTCCACAGTGAGGGAAGCCTTTCCAAAATTTTGTAGGCACTTGGCACAAGTCAATCATGTCACATTCTCTATCATTGTTTTCTCACCTACTCCTTACCGCCTTAGTCTACTTTCCAAAGATTTTGTTGATAGAAAATGCCACTTGCTTTCTTCGTTCACACTTCTCCAAAAATTCTCAATGCTTTCTACGCTTGGAGAGGAAATACTCTTAAAGCCTAATAATATCATCTTTGATCTCATAGGTAATAATGAGTTTTCTAGAATTAGTTTTTAAGATTTTTATTATGTAAAATAATAATGAATTTGAACATTACATAATTCATTATATTTAAATACAAATATGCATAATTACATTATATAATTGTTGTGGATGTCTCTATTGTTTTGAAACAAGTAAATTCATGAGACCAAGTAAACTAAAGTGAAATCAGAATGTGCTTTTTTGTAGCACCTCTTTTGAATTCCACATTTGAGCCATTGGACAGTGGTTGACCATTAATTTTTGAATTACTACTTGAAATATCAATGACTTGAATTTATTGTTGAAAACTTGTCATGACCTACAAAAAATTGTCAAAATAAGTGTTAATACATAACATTAAATTACATCAAATATATCTTTAATTGGATTCAAGTAGACAAAAAATAGTATTTTGTAAATTTTGAAAGAGAAAAGTTTAAATTGATGGTTATGGAAATGGTCTTTGTTAATGGAATAATTTATAACTTAAGCAACATGGAAAATGTAATTTTTAATATGGAATATGATGGTGTTTTTTTAAAAATGAAATCATGTAGAGTTCTTGATTTGGATTATATCGCCAGGCATACTTAAATCTTAGCCTAAAATTGCAAAATCATGCTTGCACATGTAATTTACTCATTTGAAATTCATGCAAAATAGATATGAAAACTACCTAGATTTTGGTCAAATAGAAATGAATATTTGTTTCAACTTTTCCAATTGAATTTCTTTAACTTTTAATTTACTTTTAATTGCAGGAGGAAGAACCTGAAACCCCATTACTGACTAGAATACTAGTGTATGTACCCTCTATATTGTAATTCAACCGGACTTTGTTAATGTTATGGCTTTAGTCTTACCTAATTTACAATAGAGGACATAAATAGTCATTTTCTTTAATGGAAACACAGTTTTGTATGGTCATACACAGTACTTGTTTTGCATTCTAGACAAAAAGAGCCAAGTTATATTGGTTTTATTACATTTTGTAGTTTCACCTGTACTCTAGACAAAATCACAAACTGCTACTTTCTAGGCCTAGCTCCATTTGAAGAAATGGCAAGGTGTGTAACAATTTCCTCTTGTAGCTGCTCAAATGGTGATCTTTCCTAGTTTGTTTGCATTTATCTAGGTAAGCTTGTTTGTGTATCTAGGCCTTCTGTATATTCTTATGCTTTGTATTTTTTTGCTACTAACTTGATAATTGTGATCATTCTCTCACTCAAGTGTTTACTCTTTCTTTTTTCGACCATGCATTTGGTGAAACTCGAGGTGGAGCCTCCAACACTTGTCATCTCTTGTCCCCACAACCTTGCAATGGAAAAAATTTTTTGTTACATTCACTAAACATTACTCAAATTTTGAAAAAAGAAACCCTCCTAAAATTCCATATAATATAAAAAACATAATCTTATACAATGCAAAGCTTCACCAAAAAAAACTCAAAAACACTATGCAAACAAAAAAATAAGTTTCAAAACATTACTTAAACTTTATATCATTTAAAAAAAAAGAGATCCTCCTGAAATTCCGTCCAACATGCCTTCTTTTGTTTCTCAACTTATTCAATGTGAACACCAAATTACAGCTAAAAGAATACTTATGTATGCTAATCTTTTTTAAGAAATGAAAACTTTATTGTAAACTTGAAGAGGTCTAAAAGTACTAAAAAAAAGAGAACAAATTTCCTTCAATTTTTCCAGCTATCAAGCTCTAAACTCAGCTAAGAAAGGTGTTGCACTAGAGCTACTACCCAAAAATACCTAGACTGAACAATGAATTTTGCACCTTGAATACCACTCGCACACAAAAAAAATAGTATGAAGTACATGGGTCAAGATCCAAGGCCCATGAGAAAAAGGCGACATCCATGACTAAATCCTAACCAACAATAAGCTTCTCACAAGAGTCATGCTAAAAAACTCACAACCCTGTAAAAAAATAAAATAAAATGAATTGAAAAAATTGTAATCCTTAAATGACATTCCTTCCTATGATTCCTTGGCTACATATGGTATAGAGAAAATTTCTCACCATTTTTTTAAATATGTTTGTTATACATGTATTCTTGTATGTGTTGTCCAATGCAAACAGTTTGGAAGTTGTGTTATAGTTTCAAGCATATTTATAAGAAACATTGGCGATGATCAATAATAAATGCACTAAGTAGTTGCATAGCAGGTTAAGCAAAGTAAATTAGATAGCTTTAGCTGACAATGAACTGAGCATACCAATGGAATTTAAAATTCAACTCTTTTTTTTTATCTTCTGAAAGTGGAATTTTTCTTTTCTCTTCTTTCAGAGATTATTTCTGATGAGAGAGAAAACTTGAGACACATAAAATGATGCAACAACTAGAGAAATTTATTATTATTTATAATGAAACTTCTTACATGCAGAGGATCACAAATCCCCAAGCTCTGCAATACATGCAAGCTACATAAAATTACAGAAATGATAGTATTTTCCCCTTTTGCAACATGCGAACTCTTTCCCCAAAAAGCTACCAAAAATCAAAAAATCCTTCCCATAAATAGAGCTCCTTTCCAATTTGGAGCCAAAACAACATTCAAATTTTGGTTTCGTTGATTTGGCACCCAAATTACAATTTGAAATTCAAATTTAAATTCACATTTGAAAATTAGTGCATTTCTAAAAATGCACCAAATTTTGGAAGCCATAACTTTTAATTCGATCGTCGGATTTTCAATGATAATACCTTTTTAGAAAGGTCTCAAAAAGATGATGTGGCACAAAGTAGGGCCTATAGCCAACTAGTTTGGGTTTTTTGCAAATTTTCGGGCACATTCAGAGCCTCTAAGGGCCTCAAATTTGGCTTCAAATATTTTAATATCTAAAGGGGTATCCAGAAATGCAAAAACATCTAAGAAAAAACCAACATGAAATTAAAATATTTCTTTTTTGGGGTGATGCAGGATTGCCCTTACACCACTGGATGTTCCTGCATCAGACACCCAGGGTAATTTGAGAAGTGACCCCGTCACATCGCAGATGGTTGAGGAAAACCCAAGCAGTCAACCTCTGTTTTGGGCAGCCAGGATGAATCTTCCACATGTCTTCCTCTCCGTTTCACCAAATATTCTTCATACTACCTATTTTTGGTACTCCTTCTCACATAGCTATCTAGGATTGCTTCAATCTCCTCCTTCCCTAAAGTAGGTGCAAGAATGTTACACTGTTCTATTGTTGGACCATTCTTTGTGCCACTTTCATGATACTTTGTCAAATTTGTAATGTTGAACATAGGGGAAATGTTGACTTCATCTAACAACTCTACCTCATATGTGTTCCTTGAATCATGCCTCTTCAAAATTTTACAGGGACCAAACTTCATCTTCAATTTGTTATAGGTTCCCACTAGAAACCTTTCCTTCCTTAAGTGGACCATCACTTCATCACCTACCTGAAACTCCTTATTCCTCCTCTTCTGATTTTCCTTAGCCTTATACTACATATTCATCTTATTAATATGTTCTCTTACCTCTTCATGTACATTCTTGGCGTGCTCTGCAAAGTCTTTAGCTTCAACACTAGTCTTCTTCTCTTGGTCCATCTCCCTCAATTATGGAGCAATTCTAGTACTACCTCCATACACATTTTGGAATGGTGATCTTCTCGTGCTTCTATTGACAAAATTATTGTAAGAAATTTTTTCCTGGGGTAAAATTAAGTCCCATCCCTTGGGTTTATCCCCTACCAAACACCTTAGTAGGTTACCCAGACTTTTGTTCACAGCTTTAGTCTTCCCATCAATCTATAGATGGTGTGCAGAATTGAACTTCAACTCTATCTTCAAATTTTTCCACAATGTCCTCCAAAAGTATCCCACAAACTTAGTATCATGATCTAAGACTATACTCTTCGGAAAACCATGTTGCCTCACCACCTCTGTAAAGAACAAGTCAGCGATGTGGACTGCATCATGGGTCTTCCAACAAGGAATAAAATGCACCATCTTTGAAAATCTATCTATTACCACAAACATTGAATCGTTCCCTCTTTGTGTCCTTGGAAAACCAAGAACAAAATCCATACTTATATCTTCCCAAGGCCTCTCTGATACATGTAGGGGCTGATACAACCCTATATTCTGGCTCACTCCCTTAGCCACCTAGAACACCTTGCAACTTTGCACAAACTTCTTCACATCCTGTGACAATTGAGGCCAATAATAATGCTCACTAATAATGGCAATAGTCTTATCCCGACCAAAATGTCCTGCCATTCCTCCACTATGCTTCTCCTTTATCAGGTTCTCCCTCATGAAACTCTTTGGAATACACAATTGGCTTCCTTCAAAGAACATGCCATCTTGGATTATGAAATCCAACCACCTTGTCCTGTCAACTGTAATAGGCTCCTTGCAAGTTTTCCAAGCCTCTGCAAAATCAAGATCCTTAGGGTACAATGTCTTGAGTTAATTAAACCCAACCACTTCAATCTGCATCTCATTCAACAATGTTTTCCTCCTACTTAAGGTATCTACATCCCTATTTGACCTCCCTCTCCTATGCTTTAAAACAAAGGTATAACTCTGCAAAAATTCTACCCATTTCATATGCCTCTGATTTAATTTTCCTTGACTATTCAAATACTATAATGCTTGATGATTAGTAAATAGAAAAAAATCATTTAGTAACAAATAATGTCTCCATTTCTTTAATTCTTGAACTATTGCATAAAATTCCTAATCATACACATAATACTTTCTTTTTGCATCATTTAACTTTTCACTAAAATAGGCAATGGGCTTACCTTCTTGGCTCATCACAGCTCCAATGGCACAACCACTGGCATCACAATACACCTAAAACACCTTATTGAAATATGGGAGGGCTAAAATTGGTTTCTTTGTCACCTTCCACTTCAACAGATCAAAACTCTTCACTGCTCTAGTGCTCCACTTGAACTCTTTTCTATCCCCTCTCATTGTTTTAGTCAAGGGTGCACAAATACTACTGAAGTTTCTAATGAAATTTCTATTAAAACTAGCCAAACCATGGAAATATGTCACCTCAGTAGCAGTTCTTGGGGTAGGCCATTCTAGAATAGCCTTCACCTTCGCTGGGTCCATCTTCAGACCTTTCACCGAGACAACAAACCCCAAGTACACTAACTCCTTCTTTAGATTAATCAACAATTTCTCTTCTCTCAACTTTTCAAAGACTCTATGAATATGCATCAAATGATCACCCAGGGACTTACTGAATATCAAAATATCATCTAAGTACACAATAACAAAACTTCCTAAAAACTCTTTCAGTACCTCGTTCATGAGCTGCATGAATGTGCTTGATGCATTGGTTAGCCCAAAGGGCATGACGAACCATTCATACAAGACCTCTTTGGTCTTGAAGGTGGTCTTCCATTCATCTCCCTTTCGAATCCGAATCTGGTGATATCCACTCTTCAAGTCAATCTTTGTGTAGTACTACACTCCACTCAAACAGTCCATCAAGTCATCCATCCTTGGCAAGGGAAATCTGTATTTGATTGTTATCTTGTTTATGGCTCAAGAGTATGTGCACATTCTCCACTCCCCATCCTTCTTTGGTGCTAGTACTGCAGGTACTGCACATGGACTCAAACTCTCATGAATCAAGCCCTTTCTCAACAATTCCTGAACTTGTCTGTTCAACTCCTCATTTTCTACAAGAGTCATTATGTGAGCTGCCCTCTTTGGAAAATTGGCTCTAGGGATCAAGTCAATCTGATGACTGATCTTCCTCACTGGTGGCAAACCCTCAAGTACATTATCAAAAACAATCTCCTAAAACTCACCCAATAGTCTAGAAACTCCTACTAGCACCTTCTCACTATCTTCCTTCTCCATTCTAGGAATCAATGCATAACACATATGCTCATGCTTCATGCCTTCTAAAAATTTCCTTCCATTGACAAAACAAATTCTAGCACTATTGCATACCTTTTCTTCATCCTTCTTCAAGGGTTTCAACTTATGGTGAACTCCATCCTTCATTAAGAAATAAGTGTTTGCATGGCCATCATGTACAACTCGCCTATCGAAGTGCCACAACCTCCCCAAAAACATGTGGCATGCATCCATGGGAATGATATCACATAGTACCTCATCATGATAGCTTCCGATCTTGAACTTCACCAAGAACTGATCATTGACAACTTTGTCATCTTTCTGCATCCAAGCAATCTGATATGGATGTGGATGCCTTTCCCTTTTTAGCTTCAACTTTGAAACAATCCCTTTTGACACTAGATTATCAGTGCTCCCACTATCAATAATGACATCACAACATTTTTCTTCACACTTGCACCTTGTGCAAAATAGATTCTTCCTCTATTTTGGTTCCTTCTCTTCAATCACCAGGGCTCTTCTAACCACTAGGGCTTCTCCCCTTTCTGCATCATTTGAATGCTCAGATTGAACCTCCTCATCTGCATGTGCAACCCTTCCATGACCTTCTAGCTTTCTATCTATCCTTCCATGGTGTTGTGGAAATTCATAGGCTCGATGCCGTTCTTCACCACAATGGAAACAAGTTCCTCTGAAACCACCTCTTCTGGGTCCTAGCCCAAATCTTCCTCGTCCTCTACCTCTTTGATCACCACTGTTTTGATCACAAGGGCGATAGAAGTTATCATTCTTCTGGCCTCAACTGGTACCCACATCTTCATTTTTCCTTTCATCCTCATTTCAATTCCCAAAAGATCTTCCACTACCCCTTCCACTTTGACCTCCTCATCCTTTTTGCTTGTTGTCAAATCTTTTGTTCAACTTCTCCTCAACTTTCAGAGAAAACTAGTACGCATCCTCAATGGTGGTTATTCTGACAAGGCTTAGCTTCTCTTGAATGCTCAGTCATAACCCATTAAGATAATGGGCTACCTTCTCCTTGTTGGCCTCTGCTTGGCCCATTCTAATGATCATCTTGTGAAAATATTCTATGTATTCTTTCACAGATCTACTTCCTTGCTTCAACCCTTGCAATTTCTTCAGTAGATCTAACTCGTAGTCCAATAGTATGAACTACTTCTTAAGTTTCTCCACCATGTGATCCCAACTACTGATCTTTCCTTTTCCTCTTTGATTTCTCTCCAACTGGACCTCTTTCCACCAAATATTGGCATGGCCCTTCAACTTCATTTTTGCAAACTTAACTTGATCTGAGTCCTCTTTTTCTTCATACTAAAATACTCTTCTAGCTTGTTGATCCAGTTGATCAACTCTTCTAGGTTCAGACTTCTAAAATAATTGGGAACTTCTATTCTAGGCCTTTTTCCAATCTTCAAAATGGCCCTTATCAGCCGCATCTAATCTTGATCAATCACTTCTTCTTCCTCTTCTACGTCTAAATCTTCCACCTCTTCTTCATCCTTGCTTTCTCCTATCCTTCTTGGGTTTAACCCTCTTCTCATCAATTTCTGCAATGCATCAATTTGTCTCTGTAGGGCTCTAAAACCCTTGACCACCAATGGATTTCTTCCACCAACATTTCTTCCACCTCTGCCACCTCTGGCACCACCACACCTATCAGACACCACTCTTGCAGGCATCCTGAAGATCTTGAACCCACAACGACCATCCTGGTGCAAACTACCTCATGATCGGCAATCTATCCACACACTTAACAAAACCCGCTTTGATACCACCTAATGAGGGATAAAACCCAAGACACATAAAATGATGCAACAACTAGAGAAATTTATTATTATTTATAATGGAACTTCTTACATGTAGAGGATCACAAATCCTCAAGCTCTGCAATACATGCAAGCTACAAAAAATTATAGAAATGACAGTATTTTCCCCTTTCATAGCATGCAAACTCTTTCCCCAAAAAGCTACCAAAAATTATAAAATCTCTCCCATAAATAGAGCTCCTTTCCAATTTGGAGCCAAAACAACATTCAAATTTGAGTTTCGGCAGTTTGGCACCCAAATTACAATTTGAAATTCAAATTTAAATTCACATTCGAAAATTAGCACATTTCTAAAAATGCACCAACTTTCGGAAGCCATAACTGTTAATCCGACCATTGGATTTTCAATGATAATACCTTTTCGAAAAGCTCTCGAAAAGATGATGTGGCAAAAAACAAGGCCTATGGCCAACTAATGGGTTTTTCACAAATTTTTGGGCCAATCCAGAGCCTCTAAGGGCCTCAAATTTGGCTTCGAATATTTTAATATCTAAAGGGATATCCACAAATTCAAAAACATCTAAGAAACAACCAACAAGAAATTAAATTCTTTCTTTTTTGGGTGACGCAAGATTGCCCTTACACCACTGGATGGTCCTACATCAATTTATATTGTAAATTGTATTTAAGATAGGCAATCCACTGCATACCTAGTTGAAAGTGAATGCAACACCCTTGCATGGCTATAAGTCTTCTCTATTTTTTGTATCTCTTCATATTACAAAGATATAAAGTGATCTAGATTGAAGAATAGAGCAACAGATTTTGGTGTTTTTACTTTAGCACAAGAAAAGAAATGCACAAGTTAAGTCAAAGAATTTATCAACTATTTGAAGCATTGCAAAAATATTTATTTGAGTGATTTTAATGTCTATGTAATAGTTAAATGTGGGACTTCTCCTAAATTTTTTCCAGCTTCAACCCTATAGAAGAGAAGTCTACTTAGACCCTAATTTGGAATAGGTACAAACACTACTATATGAGAAACTATGCTTGGGTTTGTGTTTGGAGATTTCTATTCTCAAGCACAATGGTTATAACAAATGGATGTTTGAGTCTGGATTAGGTTATATACAATGCTAGATGAGAGGCTATACCTAGATTTGTGTATTCATAGATTTAGAATGTTTCATTCCTAAAGTCATGTAGTTATGACTAATAGACTGTGAATATATTGTTCTGCTATAGATTGTTTAATGAATATGTTGATCCCATAAGAACTTGTTTTTTGGCCAGAAATCAAATGGGTGATTCAAGTATGGCAGAAATTACTAATGGCTTTGAAATGCTAAAGAAAAAGTTTGATGCAAACTCAAAAAGAAAATGACGATTCTAGAATCGGTGAAGAGTCAATAAGCCCACCTTTATATTAGATTTTTCAATTTTCCAAAAACAAATATTTATTATATTATAAATTTATTAAAAACTAATTTAAAAAATAAATATTTAAAAAAGATATCTCTTTTACTTATTAAACAAGAGAAGCCTAAAATGCAATTTGGTAAGTAGGAGCATTTTCTATTTAAAGGGAATCCAAAATCATACATAGTTTATCGAGAAGCTTGCAAAATTTCATGGTATTTTAAAGGAAAATATTAGGTAAATTTTGGGGCATCTAAAAGGTAAATTTTGGAACTATGATGTTTGATAGGTGTTGACATTTGTAGCTACAAGAATGCTTTCATTATCTCGAACGAATGGCACTCTATTATCGTTTAGGAATGAAATGGGCTCCTCCAAGTTTTTCCTCTCTTAAAATTATTATTCCATACATCTTGATTCTTAGATAATATGAAAATTCTAGCCTGATCCATACCCTTCTGTTTTTCTCCTTCCAATTTGAGTCATATTGGTATGATTCACCTTAGCTAATTTATTAAATTTGAGGGTTGGTTTTAAGTTCATTTCAAACATAATATTGAATTCTTGGATGGCATTTTCATCATGTTGTACCTGATTATTTGTAGTGAGTGAATTGTTTTGGTGATAAGTGTCAAGAAGATCCTTTTCTTACAAGCATATCTTTGAAGGAGAACATGTGTTGACCATAAATGAGCTATAACATCATATTTTGATCTTATTCTTATTTCAATATTAGTTGCTTGTTTTATTAGGTTGTTGATGTCTCTTTATCTTTTTTTGGATTAAGATCTAAGGATCCATTATGGGACCCCAACCTAAAAATTATAACAAAAGAAATACACAGTAGAGAACAAAATCCTTTAAAAAGAGCTCCCAGTAGAAAAGAAAGAAAGAAATTTTATTAATGTCTTGGACATCCAAAAGTAGGACAATGGGACTCAAGAGTACATCAATTACAATAAAAATTTCTAGAGAGAGAAGTAGGTGAAAAAGAACATCAACAAACAAAAGCAACACAACCAAGAAGACACACACAACAAGGAAAAAATTTAGGAGGTTCAATGATTACGTTGTTAGAAAACTATATGATATATGTTATAGATTGAGAATATGAAAATTCTAGTTGCATGTCGCTAAATTAAACAATTTTAATAAATAATAAATAATGGAATGAAATAAACTTTGACAAATATAGATTTTTTGAAATCAAGTGTTATTTGATTATAAAATATTTGCATACAAATTTAAAACTTAAAGCAATGCAATGAGAAAAGAATGTCTCCTTCAAGTTGTCAAAATTATTTATTTGGCTTTTATGTGATAAGTGAGATTTTGGAGGCTTCTACCTGATATTTTGAGGCTTTTATCATTAAATGAAAACTGGTTTAATGTCAGAATCAATATTTATCTGGTTTTTATGTGATAAATGATATTTTGGAGGCTTTTATTATTAAATGACAACCAAACAATGGCTAAAACTTATTTTCCAACAACTCAACAATGATTTAGAGACAAAAGACTAGTTTCAAGCTCAAATCTAACACTATGGAATAAAAAATACTTGTACTATTAAAAATCAATATAAAATATTTTTATATTTACTCAAATGTTAAAATAACAATGTGAGAAAACATCATCATCATATTTCCATATCAATTAAATAATGAATCTCCACCCCTCATTTAATATAGCTTAGTAATGAACTTTTATTTTTTATATTTTACAATATTCAATAATAAAAACTACAAAGACTCATCTTGCATTCATTCTCAAATAGCAACCTGAACAGTGTTTGGCATAGCCAGAGCTACGTGGAACTTCTTTTATCTTTCACGTGGGCACTTACATGTAAAGTCTTGCCTCCATATTCAATGCAGCTAAAACATTAATCAGATGTAATTTCAACCCCCTCCTACTTAATTCCTTTAATGATTTCAAACCTCTTCATTGAATGGATCAGAACCCCTCCTTCAAGTCTTATAAGTGTCTATGCACTTGAAACTTCTAGCAGGTCTTATTGGTGAGAAACAAGCTCTTTACCATTTGCAGGTTTTGACAAAATTTAGTAAGATTGTTAACTTCCAAAAACATCTTGAAGCTCCAAACACATAGCTTGAAAATATTTGTACTTTGAATTCTTTGGAAGATTTCTAGACTCAATCCCCATTGGGTCTAGTGCATCAACCATATCTGGAAGCAGGCAATGGGTCCAACGAGTCTAGATTCATTCCCCATTGAGTCTTGCACATCGACCATATCACCTTCAGGGAGCAACACTAATTCTTCCAAAGAATCTCAAATGTCCACCACACATGTTGCCTCTGCTAATTTTTCCCTAAAATCTGCAAGTAGTGATGCCTAAGTGTGAAGAGATTTGTTATCTACAATCCCCTCTAATCCTAGAATGTTGGCGAACACATTCAACATAGCTAGACTGACATAGTTAAATATTTTCTTCAACCCATGGTTGGATACTCTCTCTTTACGTAGAGGATCCCATGGAGAGCCTACCCACTTACCAACCATGATAAAAATCCCCCACACATAAGCTCCACCCCACATAAAATCAAAAGAAACTTCAGTTAACAAGAGAGACAAAAATTAAACTACAAAAACAAAGAAAACAAGTACGGAGAGTAGGAGACTGCAGTAGCAAGACATAGTTACAAAGACACCAGAAGAAGAGGTAATAGACATCAATTTACATTAGTAGCCCAGTGTATTTATGTACACTTTGGGAAGTGATTAAGGTAGGCGGCAATCAAATTTGAAGACATCCATCAATAAATCAATCAAATCGAATATAAAGAAATCATGCATTCGATTTGAAGATATCTGCCAACTCAGAGGCATGTGAAAATATCCTTACAAATGTTGCTTCAATCAACTCACAATAAATGAAAATAGGTATTTAGAGCTTTAGAATTTACAACTTGACAATGTTTCATTGCTTCTATTTATCGACAATGACCTGAAAATGGTTTACTGGCATGACAGCATGGTTTTAAGGGTGTGAGACAGGTTTACATGGAGATTGTGGACTAGTAAGTCCACAATTAAAAGCCTATCGGCTAATTAAATAATTAAGAGTTGTAATTTGACATTTTGTATAAGAAATTAAAAATATAAGTAGAAATATTAAAATTTAGTTTTATAATTGATGAATACATAATGATTGATATAGATTTAAATTTAATATGTTTTGAAATTTGAATCTAACATGTTTCGAGATTAAGAATAGCAAATGATAGATTAGTAATAATATTGAAATCACAATCTTCTATTATCATTATGTAGAAATGATTTTTGTGATTGAGAAATTTGTGATTATGAACTTGTCCCACAATTATGAATCTATACTACGTGTTTTATAGAATTTTGCTCTTTACCTGATCAACTTTGGCTTATTTTTCTTTTTGATATGTAATGGACTAGTGGTGTTTATAAATAATTCTGTAGGGCTAATGGTGTATAAAGAGAGGATATTCTATCCTAGGTCAACCCTAAGAAACATGAATGAACAAATAAAAATAAAAATCTTGACCCATTCAAATTTTCCTAATTTTTTTATATAAAACTAGAATCCTTTCAATGCATTAATTTAAGTGTTTTTATGAATGATATATGAATATTTCTTGAATATATATATATTATTAGAATGAAGGCATGAATTTCTTTAAATACAATGGCATAGAAACAAATTTACACAAATTTGTTTCAAGTGTCCCTAGGTGGGAAGGGTAATGAAAGGAAGTTAGTAAAGTTTGAATTCAAGAGCGATGCATTTACAATTATGAAGACATCTATGACTACAACCTAGTAATAAGAAGCAAAACTTTCTCTCCTCAAAATAAGCACAAACCTAAATGGGGAACAACATGCTGAAAATGGAGCCAGGAAAAATGAGAAGAAAACTAGTATTGAATCAATCAAAACAAGACAGATTACATTTCAAATTGTTCTATTGTATTCACCAAATGATGTGTATATAAATGAATCTTGTTCTTGAGCAATCAAATTTTAGAAAATAGAGGGAAAGGTTGTTCAAAATTCATAACAAACTAACAAATTGTGAGAGTTAACTACCTCTCTATTAACCAACTCACCAAGTAAGAAAACCAACTCAACACCTAAGCAAGTGATTAACCTATAGAGTAAAATAAATGATATAAATAGTTGTAAAACATGAATTTTACACCAACACCTGTTACCCCCCCTAAGCATAGCTTAGGTGGGGATAAAAGATTGGGTCCCCACAACAAGGCCTAATAAGGTACCTAAGTATAATGCAACCTCATAAAGAAGAGGAAAAAACCTTGTGGGAAAAAAATCCACCCACAATGAGGTAAAATAAGGAGGAATAGAAGGCCCTCCCAATGATGATGTTATTTTTTTCATGGAATGAACCCCAAGAAGAACTTAAAAATGAATGAACTTTCTATCAATAAAAGGTTTGACAAAGTTGTCAACAACCTACTTTGAAGATTGGAATTTAAGACTAAGTCAATAATCTAACCATGAATGATCTCGTGAATGAAATGCATGTGAATCTCAATTTGTTTTATTTTTTGGTGCTAGACTAGATTCTTGTATATTTGAATAGTATTCCAATTGTCACATAAAATGATTGAAGGCTATCAAAAGGAAATACCAAACTCAATGAGAATACCTTGAAGCCAAAAATATTTAGTGCTTGTGTTAACAACTCCTCGATACTTGACATCTATGAAATATAAAACAATAGCTTGTTTCTTTTTTTTTAGACCAATTGATAGGACCAGATCCAAGAGAGAAACTATAACCTGAAGTGGACTTGTGAGTCTAAAAATAATCAACCCAACCTAAATATGTATAGCCAACCAAATCAATCTCTATGCCAACTCTATAATGAATCCAAAATCTGATTGTGACCTGAAGATAGTAGAGGACCCTCTTAGCTACCTTCCAATGAAGCTCATGTAGCTCTTGCATAAATTTGGAAATCACATGTGTCTTGACATCATATGAGATGTTAGGTCTCTTATGGGTCTTGAATAAATGAGATTTCCAACAAGCTATCAATACAGGATAGCAACATCCAAAATAGAAGTATCATCATTTTCAAGCTTGGGCCTAGAGAGAAAGGGAGTCAAAGATGGCTTGTATTCAACCATGTGAAATTGAGCAAGAGTGATCCTAAAAATAGAATTGGAAAATATCAATTCCAAGGAAGTAATGCAACAAACCAAAGTTAGTCACATCAAATCTGCATTATAACATTGACTTAACAACTACAATAATAGATGAAGAGCTCCTAGTGATTAGTAGATCATCAACATAAAATATTATTATCAATAATGAATCATCATGTCGCAAGAAGTTTTTGCACATATAGTTGTCGTTGTACCAAAAGATTGACATGTTAATGGCTGATACAACTACCAAAGTTAATGAATCCATGAGAGGCGATTAAGCCATGTCACGAACCCAAGGGTTGAACTAAACAACACAAGGAGACCAAGGGTGCACACCTTGCAACAATCCCTCTCCAACACAAGCAATGGGTTCAAACCTGTGACCCAAGCTTTGATAATAATTGTTGCACAAAAGGTTGTCATTGCACCAAAAGATTGACCAATAAAAACCATAAGCTAGATAACTCATCATGGCATACCAATCCCTATGGTCCTATTTGAGGCCATAAAGGGACTTCCTATGTTTACACGCTAAGGATAAATCATGAAAAAACATTAGCGGTTTCTCCACATAAGTCTCCTCAAGATCTCTATGAATAAAAATACTCTTCTCATCCAACTAATGCACACATCATCAAATATGTGATGAAAAAAATAAGTGTGAGTCGAATAGAAGTCATCTTTTCCATGGGTGAAAATATCTTTGTATAGTTAGTTCCAATAGTTCATGTGAAAAAATGTTTGGCAACCAATTGTGTCTTATACTTATCAATTGACCCATCTACTACAAGCTTGATCTGAGATACCCACTTATAAAAAACCGTCTTCTTTCCCTTAGGAAGTGAAGTCAAAATACCAAGTGTGATTTCTGATTAAGGAATCATATACCTCTTGCATAGCCCTATCCCACATAGGTATTCTTGATGCCTCTCCTAATGTATGTGGATTGGAGAAAGTGACTAAGAAAGCATGTGGCCCATTTTGATAATCTGACTATGTACATCTACCTTTTTTGGATTCCCTACCCAAGTATTTGTACTATCAAGTGTCTATCTAACCCAAAGAGTATGAGATGTGGGTGAGTCATATGCTAAAATATTATCCTCCAAAGAATGTGGTGAATTTGACAAAGGTGATTCCTCATCACTGTCCTCACTATTAGAACTAGAATAAGAAGACTCTAATTCAGGAACTGATAATGGATGATCAAAATCATTAGAAGAAGGATCATCAAAATCATTTAAATGCATGTTATAAGGATAAATTTCAAATATAGAGTTAGTAGGACACTCTTGAAACTTAATACTTCTCTCAATGAATAACTCATATGTGATTAGGTAGAGTAGGTGATAGCCTTTTACACCATCTAGATAACCTACAAAGATGTAAGGTTTAGATTGAGGATCCACAACCTTGGACTATTGTTGAGGTATTTGTTCCATAGTTAGAGATCCAAATACCCTTAAGTTCTCAACTTAAGGTTTCCTTCTATCGAAGCTTCAATGGGAGTGATATCATTTAAGGTTTTGTGAGGGCCTCTATTTTGTATTTAACAACAACACTTGATTTCTTCTACCCAGTAATGTGGTGTAAGACCTTTTGAGTGTATCATAGAATGTCATCTCTTTCAAGAATTTATTCTTAATTTTTTCCACACCATTTTCTTGCGGAGTATATAAAGAACTATCTTTTGCATATATATCCCATCTACTATGTAAAAGTTCTTAGACTTAGTCTTCACATATTCCCCTATTATCACTTTGAAGAATCTTGATGACATCCCCTAATTTTTTCTCAACTACTACCTTGAAATCTCAAAACTTGGCAAAGACTTTACACTTTTGTCTAACAAATTAGACCATATATATCTAGAAAAATCATCTATGAAGGAGAGAACATATCTTTCCTTATTAAAATATGGATCTGTAACTTCCCTTGACACATCACTGTGAATTTGATCTAAAGATTATGTTGCCCTCCAACATTTTCCTTTGTCAAAATTTTCTTCAAGATGATTTCCAAGGGTACAACCCTCACAAATACCCTTAGAGTGTGAATCTTGGCAATCCTACGACCATGTCTTGTTGAATTAATTTCTCATGATAATGATAGTTAAGGTGGCCAAATCATTCATGCCATAACTTTATACTCTCATTTGATATTTGAATAAGAAAGATTGTGACATAAATATTTGAGGAAAAATACATGAGAAGGTATATAACCTAGAATGGTGATCTACCCTCCCCATAACCTTTAAATAATTGTTTTCCAACTATATAATCTCAAAAATATCTAGAGAAAGAATCACTCTCATTCCTTTCCATATGTGTGTAATTTAATACATTGATAGGAGATTGGCTAAAAGTGAAGGTACACTTCGAACATTAGTGAATATTCCTCCTTTAATTTCAATAGAACCTCTCCCTATTATTGAAGTTAGAGTACCATCATCCAAGGTGATAATAAGAATGCTAGAAGGCTTGAAGGAAGTGTGATGAACCCATGTGGTGTGAAGTACTAAATTCAATTATATCCAAGATGAAGATGATGTGGAAGTTGTAGAAACTAGAGCCTTGCCCTTAGGATTTTCTTTATCCTTAGCCTTAGTCGATTCCTAGTTTGATGGGGATGAATTGATGGACTCAAGGACCACTATATTTTTCTTTCAATGAGAATGGTGTCCAATCTATTTATTCATACACATGTGCTCATCATGTCCAATATTCTTACATCAATCACATTTAACTCTTTATTTTTTATGTTCTTTGATTTGAATAGATTCCAGTGTTAGGCTTGGAGGACACAATTTTTTTTTCTTTCATAGTCTCCTTAGTCTCTTTATCCTTTCTTGTGATTTTTTCTTCCCTTGGTTTGAAGCCTCTTGCTTCCTATTCCTAGAAATAAGTTCTAAATAATTTTGTAGACTTTAATATTCCCATTTGAATTAACTTATCTTGCTCCCTAGTTAGGTTGGCAATAAAATCATCTAAAATATGCTTTTTACACACGAAACCTATAACACTCTTGATCGATTAGAGGGTGGAAAAAATAATTGATTAATTAGGATCTAGCTTGGAGAGAATTGAAAATTGAAAGAACTAATTTATCATATTTTTTCTCTATTCCACATTCCTTAAGTTGCAACCTTAGTGTTTTGAATTTGGTGAAGAAGCATTTTAAGGTTTTAAGTGAACTAGGGCCCAAACTAATGAGATCATTTTCCAATTCATGGCTTCTCAACTCATTTTTTCCTAAAGAGGTTTTCTAGAGCTATCCAAACTTCATTAGGAGTTTTTAAAGCTTCTATATGAAAGAGAATTTCAGAGACACAGTTAGACACAAGAATCCAAAAGATTGATCACATTTTTTGAACTTCTTAACTTTAGTACTCTCATCAAAAGGTTATTTTTTAATCCCCATTGTCACTCTATATAACCCCTTATTCTTTAATACAAGTTAAATGAGTAAATTGTAGACTTGCATCCATTCTTAATTTGATTTGTTGCAACCAAATAGAAGTGAAAAAATCAAAATATAGAAGTGTACACATTACAAGAACACACACCCCTTGATTTAGTAGTAGAGACCCCCAAAATAATTGGTACTTTATAATTTTAGTGCATAGACAGTGTAATTGGAATCATGTCCCATGGATCAAGGATGAAAAATTAGTCACTTTCAAAAAATGACACTCAATTTTGAGTTTCCAATCAAAAGTTACATTAAATTTAATTCTTGTCTAATTTTCCCAAATTTGTAAAAGGAACAATTCCTTCACAAAATATTTTCTTTTCTTTTACAACTAAAAATTCTATGTGGCCAAGGGTTTAACTCCTTTGGAGGCTTTGACCCCTTCCTTTCATTGAAGTTTTCCCTAGTGTGTTTGATGAGGTAAGAAAATCTTCCCTTTTTCAAGATGGATGGTGCTCCTTTGTGCTACAAAAATGTTGACTCTCAAACACCTTTCACTCTTGAAGCTTGTTGAACCTACAAACAAAAGACTAGAATATTGTGATTTGATTTGAATAAGAAATAGTTGCCACAAGAAGAAATAAAGATTATTTACTCGCAAAATTCCACATCTAGATAGATATCCATAGATTTTCACAACTTTCATAGATTATAGACACCTTTACAAATATATAAACACCTTTGCTTCATGATGCTTTTACAAACACTTTTACAGATTCCCAAATATCCACACAAACAACTAGAGGTCTAAACATAAATACAAAGCACCTAAACACAATAAATTCACAATGAATATGTAGATTCAAAAATAAAAATTTGAACTACATATAAATAGATAAAAATTTAATAGATTAAAAATGTCAAACTTGGACATGCCTCTATCGACCAACTATATGCTACAAGAAACCCTCATTTGCTTCCACAACATCACGAAAAAAACCCATAAATCCATAAGAAATATTTATGCTTCAACACTCACAAAAACTTAGAAAAGGAATTTGAACCATAATCTTATCGTAGATGACTTTGATACTATGGATATATTTGCTTTAGCTCCCTTTAGGTGGATTATTTTGCTAAGTTTAGCCCACACTACATGTATTCCCAGCCTCTTTTTTGGATAGCTTCATTTGTTGCTGCCACATGTCCACTAGGCGCTCTCTGCAGAGAATCCTTCCTTCACTCTCCTACCAGCTCCCGCCATGCTTCCACGTGTCCACACTATGAGCACTTCAAGGCTGCTTCCCTTCACTTTTCAATTGAGCCCCATTCGTGTGCCATGTAACATCCATCTGTGTTCACTTTTTAGGTAGACTCCACAATCAGCACCGATGGTAGAGACTACTCCATGTGTCTTCACCACGGGGTATTTTTATCGCAAGGAGGAAGGAAACAATAAACGGGCTTCAACCTATTGCCAGATGTCTCTTTTGTGGGGACTTCATCAAAGGGAAGGAGAGAGTGAGCAACATGCCTCGCTAGATTGCCACATATACTAACTGCCTTCGTGGGTGAATGACACATGTCTACACAAGGGTTTGCTGGGACCACTGCCATCATTCGGAGGGGATGCATCTATTTCAAGAGCGACTATGTTCCATGGCTCAAATATTTTCTATTGCAATGACTTAAGGAAATCATTTCTATAGGAATCATTGCTCATGATTGGGGAATCTTTCTATTACTGACTTGCCAAGTGGTGGAATTTTATCTATATACGTTGCTTCTTCCTTCCGAAAATGAGTTCAAAAGATACCAAAAAATTAGGTAAAAGACACTAGGCCTTTCATATTGCTTTTAGATTATTGTATAAGACTCTCAGACTGTGCCATTGTTCAACCTTTCTATTTCTTAAGCTATTTGATAAAACATTATACTATGTCATTATTGTCCTGAATTGTTTATCTACAGAACTTCTATGATTTCAATATAAGCTTGTTGATTTAGACCATGTCTTTTGACTCTTCTTTTCAGTAAATATATATGGGAATTATTTTATTTCATTAGATAAATTATTTAGGTTTCCATCTTTGATTTTTGTTATTCTAGGACATAACAGATTGTTGAACAGACCCTTAAATTGCATCCAAAAGATAGATTTATCGTGCCTTACATCGAAATCTTGGTGCATCGCCTTAGTTAGATTTTAGTTTTATATATGCTTCCTTTTCCCATTCCAAAACCACAAGTACAAAAGAATTCGACTTCTTTAAAAACCTGGAGGTCACTTAGTTTCGCGCAATTGGTCCCCCCATTAACTAAGTTTCCTATGAAAGTGGTTACCTTGCCAACTTTTAGCATCAACAGTTTCTTTTTTCTGGCACACCCAGTGGGACTGTTGTAATGTATCTAAATCTAAAGAGGGTGTATGAGCCATTGGCCTATTACTAGATCCCAAACAACAAATAACCCTAGTTTGTTAGTATTGCCACTAGGAACAATACAAGCCGTGACCCAGATAGTGAATGGTCCACTCCCTCTGCCCCTTCTGCTAGCCATGTTGCTAGCCGCTAACATAAATTATGTGGCGTGGAATGTCAGAAGTCCCCTCATAGCACCAGTAGCACCCAGTGTTTGGGCCCTTATCCCAATCTCTGCTTTAAAAGCTATACCTAAATTTACCAGAGATGGCTCAAGAACACCATCAAAACATCTGCAAGATGTGGAAGACATGTATTTGGTGCATGGAATCACCACCCAAAATGTAGCACTAAGGTTGCTTGCAACCTATTTCAAGGGAAAAGCACTAGATTGGCACCACACTCTGCAAGCTAATACTATCACTACCTGGGACCAACTCGAAGACCCTTTCTATGAAAGATTCTTGAATGATGGAGATAGGTATTCACAATATCATCAATTGGAAATCATAAAATGGGCCCCATATGAAGCCATGACTGACTTCAATGCTTAGTTCCATATAACTTGGTAGAGAATCCAGGTTGCTATCCGCTTGCTGACCGATTTGGAATTCATGTTCTACTTGAAATCCATCAACGCTAACATCTCGATGATGATTCAGTCCCTTGCCAGAACCACTCTATAAAGTGTATACAACATCATAGTTAAAGTGGAGAACAATCTGATAGATACTGAAAAGTTGTCACCTTGTCCCATCATGCCTATATTTTCCAAAATATTAGTTCCCGCCTAGGAGGTGCCAACTACCAATGTGTCTGCTCCTCCTAAATCCATGTACACATATCTAGGCGCACCACAGAACGTTGCTTCTACATTTGGATCTTCAAAAGATGAAATGAGCAATGTCAAAGAAATGTTGCAAGCCATTGCCAACAAAATAACTATCATCAAGCAAAACTAGTCCTCACCTCCAAAGCCAACTTGCCAAAATTATCAAGGCGAAAGATCTTCCTACCAACAAAACCAGTTCCAAGGAGGCACTCGCACAAATCTGCAGACACAAACAACTAATCAAATAGTACTAGTGTCTTCTCCATTGTAGAGTTCTAACCCAAGCTCGAGCAGAGAACTAAATGTGGGCCAAAATAATTTAGTCGACGACATCAATCCTTGGTGCTTCCCCTATGGCGATGCACATATGCCTCAAAATTTCCCACGTGACAATCTACAACAAAAGGTGGTAGAACAGTGTAGCCAAGGCATGACGTCAAACCACAGAGGTTATGTATGTCTCTCCACAAATGGAAAACATGGTACTCACCACAAAAATGCAAGGGATCTCCTTGGAACAAGAAACAAACATTGCTCTCGATCATGTGCTCTTCTGATGGATGGAAGGAGAAGAGGCAGTGTTTGTAAATGATACTTCCACATCAAAAACTAGGCAAGTGTAGTCTGATTACTACACTCACTCAAAAAGGAGATTCACGGGCGAACCGGTCATCCCACAACCAGTCAGTCCATAGCCCAAAAGTGCTTCCAACTAGACACCTAGTACCTTTGTAGTGGTATAGCAATGTCTGTCTCGAAGGGAAATTGTTATAACTAGATATAAGGAGTAGAAGCCTCCAAATCTGCCATCATTTAATGTGGTGGAACAATTGAAAAAATCATTCGCTAATGTGTCTCTTTGGGATATCTTAACTATTCCAGAGCAAAAGACATTGCTACAAAAGCTCTCCAGGAAGATCCAATCAATGAGTTAATGGAGAAATCGCTCAAGGGAAGGTCCATTGATCCTTCACCTCCTACTAAATTCCTCACAAATAGCACAAAGGAAGCCTCTACCAAGGATAGAGATAAGCTGAAACCTAAACCCTTTTTCCTAACTCTTATTGTGGGGAAGAAACTATTGCATAATTCCATGATTGACTCTAGCTCTAGCACCACAATCATTCCCAAGTAGATAGATAAATCCTTAGGACTTAGCTATGTAATGGCACCTTCAAATTTTTCAAATTTGAAGTGCCCATGTGAAATTTTCCTTGCACACTCAGAAGTGCACTTGAAATTTTTTTCCTGAATGACCTACTTTGGAGGGTCACAATTCGAAGCTTGTTGATTTTCAAGCCAAACCCTTTGGTGGATTCATTTACTTGACATATGTGAACATGCATGTCAGTTTTCAGCTTCCCATGATGAGTTTTGAGAGTGTTTTGAAAAGAAAAGTTGGAATGTTCTGAAACATTTTTGTGTTTGCATATTGTCAATCCTATGAAGTGGCCTCCTATTTGAGTTGATATTTTTCAACTGGATGATTTTCATGACAAGTGGATTGTTTCTTTCCATTCTCCTTACATTCATGTACTCCTATGTCTGATTTCAGAGTCTCAAGATCAGATTTTCTATTTTTTCAAAATAAAAAACAAATGCAGTTTGTTTAGTTTTGCATCTGCATTTCTAACAATGTTTCAAGGTGGTCAACTTTGATCCCTAATATCTTGTGAAGAATAATGACTAAAAAAAATCCCTTTTGTATACATACTTAGTGTACGTAGGTGAACTTACATTTCCAGTGGCAGCCTCCCATAAGTTGTTTTGATATTTTTTCAAAATGGTGACTTTGAGAGCCTTGCTTGGTGTTAAACATGTACAGTTGCAGAAATGTTTGAGTGAGCAACTTTATTGATTAATATCGTTCACCTCAAGATCCATTTTGCTGATTAATTTATTCCACTACATTCTTGGGTCAAGTTTCTACATGCCTACTATATTTCAGGCTCTGAGGATAAGTTCTGATGGGTTATTTAATCATTTTTTGACTCTAATATGGCCGAAAATGGTGTCTCAAAATGTTTCAATTTTTCAAAATCTAAGGACAACCCATTTTTTTTTTATCTAAAACCTTTATGGCTCTATTTTCATCAAGATTGGAGTTCATTTGATACATTATTTTAATGTACTTTTGTTGCAGGGAACACGTCTCGAGGGCCAGTTTACAAAGGAGGTACCTAATTTTTTATGGCTGGGTGAAGTTTGAGGAAATGAGTTTTCTCTAAATAATTCATTATGTCTGCATGCAAAAAAATTCAGCTCCAGGGGTGACCATTTGTGCACAATGAAATTTCTCCGTTTGGGCCACAAGCGTAATTAAAATCTTCCCATTTTCTAATGTATTCAAATGTTAATATTGAAAATATTTTAAATATTTTAAATATTGTGCAAATGTGAAAAATGCATTTAGGGAAAACATAAAATAAAATTTCAAATGTTATGAGGAAAAGCAAGTTTAATTCTTGCTTGTGATTGATCACTTGCCACATAACTCATCGCCCATCATTGGTTTCAAGTCTCTTCCATTTCAAATAAGTGATCAGCGATGGTTGTTGCTTCTCATCACCCATCGTAGATTTGAAGGCTTGTTTCCTCAAGACAATAGCGACAGAGCGATGTTGTGAGCTTCTCATCCCTCATTGTGGATTTCAAGTTGGTTTTCATTTTAAATGAGCAATGGAGCAATATGGCACATTTTGGGGAAAATTTTGTTGGTTTTTCTATTTGCATCTAAGATTTGCCATCTCTTGATCTTCATGGGGGTTCCTTTGAGGCATTTTGGGTAGATTCAGGCATTTATTGTGCAAAGAGAAATGTTAATCACGTTTTTTCCTTCCAACACATTTTTGGGGGTGTTTTTGAGCTCAAATTTGTTGTTCCAGGTTTTAAATCCATCCTCTAACCATTCCTAATGCTTGGGCAGGGATTTTAAACATGTATGTGATGATTTTTTATTACTAGTAACTGTGAAAATGCCCCTACATCAAGTAAAACGATCTGCACATTTTCTTTGGCTATGGCTGCCAAGATTCATGGTGCAACAGTTGAACGTGAAGAACAACCAAGTTGTGGAGTTCCTCTGATCGTGTATCTTTGTTTTGCCCCTTCTTTTCCATACTGCATCAGCGATGGCAAAAGCTTCTTTTCTCCATCGTTCATCACTAATGGAATTCATAGCCTTCTCCTAAGTACATTAGTGATTGGTGATGATATGTTTTCTCCTAGGCATTGCTACTTATTTTTTCATTTTCTAAATAAATTTGAGATGTGCGATGATAGTGCCTGGTAAAGATAAAGTTTATAAAATGTGGTGGGACCCATGACATTTGATAAAGTTTTGATGGAGAAAAAGATATGTTGCTCGAAAAAATAAATGAAGAGGCACATAAAATTATTTTATTACCTAAAAAAGTGAAAAATTAAGGCCCTCAAAAATTTTAAATTGTTGAAGTTGAAAGCAAGGGCCTAGATAAATATTTTTTATTTCTTCGATAGAAAATAAAACTAAGGCTCTCATTGATGTAAAAGGGTAAAATTTCTTAAAATGATGGGCAATAAAGCAAATGTAAAAAGCTTTGTATTGCTAGGAACAAAATGAACATTGTGCATTGCTAATTTATTTTATTTTTCCTCATCTTATGAGTGATGTACGATGGAAGTTATTGGGCATTATGAACTCACGGGAAAATTGTTTCTTTGCTGCAGGTAAATGTGCATGGGTAATGTGATTTTCATAGCCTGATAAAATAATTTGAACACTTTCCCAAGTAAAAATAGAGGTTTGGAGCTATGGATCAATAAATGATAAATACACAGGTAAAATGGGTTTTCTACAGTCGGGAGTGAAAAATGAGGGCTCTCACTTGAGAGATATTTTAGTTGCGAATAAAAAGTGGGTATCTTCTACAGTAAAGGCATTTTCAATGTGGGTAAAAGATTGAATGGAGATAATGATGATTTTTTTCGATAAGGGAATATTTTCAGTTGCAGGGCAAGTGAAGGATGAGGCATGAATATGAGAGCAGGTTGAAGATTCTTCAGCAAGCAAAGGAAGTTATTGATCTATGGACCTGAATGTGCTAGATGTCATTGGGAGATATCTATTTAGGGCTTTTGCACTTTCCTAAAGTGCATATTTTATGTTTTAGAAAGAGAGGTTGCTCATTCTTTTCTATCTCACGGGAATACTCTTGTAACAAATTATGAAATGTATAGTGTTTTGTTTTAGGTTTCTAAAGTTTTCTGAGTCATGTAATGAAGAACTTATTCACAACATAGTCATAGTTGAATGTAAATGACATATTATTCTAAACTGGTTGTCTCCATTGTTCACTTTGCATAAATTATGAATATGAGTGATCAAAAATTGTTATTATTTAGCTTCTTGTCTTTCCCTATATGTTTGTTTGATGTTATTACTCTCATACAAAGAATGAGTTAATTTGTAGTAACACAAATGGTGGTTTATGCAACTGTGTGCTAGGATTTCTAAGTATAGTTAGTTTAGTTGTTGCTATCAATGGTGTAATGCATCATTTGATAGATATGATTATGATAGATTGAATGTTGTGTTAGGTTTTAAATTACATGGTTTAGATGACTCCACCCTGGGATATAGCATTGGTCTCTTAATGTTGTAGTTTCCTGAAACTGATTATGAGCAACTACAACTTTTAAATCAATTTTACTTCTTGGTCCCAGTTTGTTTGTGTGTAAAATATAGTGCTCTACATCTCTCAGGTTTGAATTAAACACTGCTATGAAGGCTAGCCAAACCTTTAGGGTACTGTGTCATTCAAACAATTGAAGGAGAAACATCTATTTATAGTGTATTTGATACTTTAGCACACAATTGTATCTATAAATATACTGATTGGGATTATCCTCCTTGGTTTAATAGAGCCAAAAGTGAAGGAGATTTCAGTCTCTAACTGAATCTTGTTCATTGGCCACATCAACCCATTGAGTTTGAATATGAGAGAGTGGGTACTCTTTAGGACTCATTGCATCTATTGATTTGAGAACCAACACTATGAACCTTTAAAGAGGGGGGTTATGCAGCTTGATGGGAAAAAAAGTCAAAACTATAGGTGTTATCAAAGACCTCCCCTTGAATATGTTCTACCCTAGCATCACAATTCTGTAAGATATTGTAATCAAAGACATTACCCCTATGTTTTTCCTCTGCTTATCCTAGGAATTCACTTCAAAGATAGGAAGATATCTATCTTTGGACTAGTCACACTTGATCCTCAGGACCAAGCATGGAGCTAAAATAAAAATAATGTTTGAAGTTCTGCATTTGGAACATGTGACAGATGAAGCTATGATCAATTTTAAGGTTGTTCATACCTCTATTACCAAAGAGAAAAAGTGTTATGTTGAGCTAATAGAAGATGAAAAAGTGACCGGAGATTGAACCAATCAAGAAGAGTTCCTCTTGAGTGAATACATAGACACTGATCCTTTCATAAACTATCATGTTACTAGGTTAGGCACCTATGTCATCTATGATGAAGATCAAGAGATTTTGAAGGTCATGAAAGAATCTAAAGGTGATCAAGCCTTAGATTTGTGGACACTACACTTTGCCAGAGCAAGATGCAAAGTTGGCATAGGAGCTAAGATATCTTTGATATCCCCACACAATGAAAATACACTCTAGTCCTTCCATTTCCAGTTCACGTGTTTAAACAATGAAGTCGAATATGAAGGCCTAGTACAAGTTCTAAGCCTTGTGGAATGGATGGGAATCAATAAATTAATGGTGTTTGAAGATTTCAAACTAGTGGTTAATCAAGTCCAAGGGGTCTCCACTATAAAGAATGTCCATATGAGATCCTATAGACATTGAGTTTGTGACCTAATTGAGGGTTTTGAATCCTTCAACATCTAGAAAGTTCCCCAAGAAATATTTTTTGAGGTGGACTACATGGACGCAATTGGATCTCAGTTTGACCTTTCCTCTGACCTAATTCATAACAAACACTCTATATGAGTGATAGTCTGATTGACAATTCCAGATAATGATTAGATTTGGCAAGTGTTTGAAAGTGATGAACACATTGCCTCATTCATCCAACAATTGAGAGAGTTTTTCGACCAACTCCAACCGAAGATTGTCGAGGCTTACGATGGAAAAATCATTTAACTAAAGTCCATAAAGCTTCCCAAGGGATTGGTCACTCTCGAAAACCTATTCGATTGTGACAATGCAAGGAATGATAAGAGGAAGTTTGTAGCAAACAAAAGAGATTATGTGGACCTTCAAGTCAAAGATGGAAGAAAGCTCAAAGTCGGGATGGATGTCCCATATCATGATAAAGAAAGGCTCATCAACTTCTGCGAGAAGTATGAAGGAGTAGTGGCATGGTCATATGATTACCTTAAGGGATATGATCCCAACATCATCTAGCATATAATAGAGTTGACAGAAGGTGCAAAACTAGTTTGCCAAAAATAGAGGCTAGTGAATATGAAGATTGAGGCACTAATGGTAAAAGAGCTAACAAAGCTAATTCAATCCCAGATCATCTTCTCGATCAAGAACAACACATGGGTATCCAACCTGGTTCCAGTCTAAAAGAAGAAAAAATATATTCACTTATGTGTTGATTTTCGAGACCTAAACAGTGCATGCTTAAAGGACCACTACTCGTTGCCTTATATGGTGTCAATCTTACAAAGAGTGGCAAGATTGGAAATGTTTTCTCTTCTGGATGGCTTCTCCAATTACAACTAGATCTGGGTCAAAGATGAGGACTGGCACAAAATGACATTCACTACCAAGTGGAGAATGTTTGCATATGCTAAAATTCCTTTGAGCCTCTCAAATGTGGGAGCCACTTTCCAGCGGGCAATGGATATCACTTTCAGAAAATTAATTAACGAGATTATTAGGTAATCTATTTGGATGATCTGACTGTATTCTCCAAGCACAAGGATGATCACTTTGATCACCTAGAGATGTTTTTGAAAAATATTGGGAGTTTGGGGTATCCCTGAACTCAAAAAAATGTGTCTTTGGAGTACCGCAAGGAAAATTATTGGGACATGTAGTGTCCAAATTGCAATTCATCCTAAGTAGGTAAAGGCGATCATAAAACTTCCCCTATCGATCAACAAGAAAGGAGTTCAATCTTTCTTAGTGAAGGTAAATTTTGTAAGAAAATTCATTTCAAATTTTATAGGAATAATTAGACCAATCACCCTGATGGTAAAAAAGGATCAATTATTCAAATGGATAAAAGAAGCTAGAGAATCATTCAAAAAGGTTAAGGATGCTATTTCCCCGGCTCTATGTTGTTCAATCCAGACCTATCAAAGGACTTCATATTGTATGTATTCAATAGTAATTCAAGCATCGCTACTGTCTTAACTCAAAAAGATGATGAAGGAAAGGGAGAACATACGATAGCATTTCATTCCTAGACCCTAAAGGAATATGAGATGAACTACAACTTTTTTGAGAGGCAAGTGTTCACAATTGGAAAGGGAATTAAGAAGTTCCCACATCTTATATCTTGTTGTAGACACTAAAAAAATGTCCTAAGCCTGTGAGTGTCATTTTTCTTCATCCTCGTCCTTCAATAATTGAATAATTTTAGTTATTCAATTATGTTTGATCATATTCCTCTATTAATTAAATAATTTTTAATAATTATTTAATTAATTCACTTTCTAATCTTTATTCTATCCTGATCAATTAAATAAACTAATTGTGTCACTAATTTCTCCCTCTTCTTCAATAGTTAAATAAATTATTATTTATTTAATTATTTTATCACCTTTCATCTATAGTTAAATAATTACCATTAATTATTTATCTATTCATGGTCATTTAATTCTTCTATGGTTAAATAATTAATAAAATTATTTAACTATCCCATGCCACCTCCCATGTTAAATAATTAATCTAAATTAATTATTTAAGGTCTAATTTTCATCTCTCCATTTAATTAAATTGATAAATTTAATTAAATACTTCTTTTGTCATTTTCTCTAAATAAATAATTTGGATAAGTTATCTATTTGCCACTTGTCATTCTCTCTCCATTTTTGAATAAATAATTTAAAATAAATTATTTATGCACCACCTGGTCAAAGATGCTCTATCATAATCCCCTATCATAACATTCATTTTTGTCATAGCCTGCATGTCTTGCATGTCTGTCATAACTATATGGCATCATAGCCGTCAGCGTCATAGCTTTTCCATGCATGGCATATTCTTGGTGCATCAATTCTGGACCATTAATCTTGGCATCTTTTCTGAGACATAATCTCGACCATCCATTTCGTAACATCCCTCTCATGCAATCCCATCCATTGATCTTGGAATCCTTCTAGAGGATTAATCTCAGCCATCCATTCGAAAGGTTATCTATAAAAGCAACCTTCCTTCTCCATTTTCAGCTTAACGGTTAATTGTCTCCAACTTTCTTGCTACCATTTGTAGGTTTTGCACAAGTGTTTCAACAAATTTGAGGGCAAAGTTGCATAACAAGAAGAAGGAGAGCAAGAGAAGTGATTCAAGTTCAAGCATGCAAAGTATTTTGATTTAATGTTTTATTTTCCTTATGCTTTTATTATTTTTTCTTGTTTGGATGAGGTTTAATAGCTTAGAAGTGTTGGCTGTCACTTTTTTCTATGCTATTTGATTTCTAACCCCATCTCACATTTGGTGAACCCGACGTGAATTTTTTTTGCAAAGAAATTGGTTTGTTTTCTTGTTTGTTTTTGTTGTTTTGCATGTTATAGCCAATAATTTATATGAAATCTCGTCATCTTATTTTGAGCACAGAAAAATGGGTGCATAAAATATTTAAAAAAAAATTCTGGGTTTTGTAAATATCGTTCTTAGCTTTCTATAACTTTAAATGGTTTAAAATTTAGTTAATATTTGAGAAAGTTATTGCTATTTTGGTGACCACAGCTTTTAAGATTTAGTTGTTCATACCCATGTTTTCTTTTGCCTATAACGTTTTTTTTGTTCAAAATCTTGGAAAAATACTTTCTAGGTTTTTAAGGTTTGATTTTCAGCTTTCCATGGATTCAAACAATTTAAAGTTTCATTAAGTTTTGAGAAAGTTATTGTTGTTTTAATTTTCTATTGTCATTAAACTTTTCTTTTGAATTACTAATCTCTTGTTTTCAACATGTGGCACAGTTTGGAGGGAGTCTAAAAATTGTTTCTATAGAAACAAAAATTGAGCTTTTTCATTTCTTTAGCCATAATAAATTTTGTTTTCTTTGAACAACAACAAATTGCATTACACTCATGAGGATAGAATGAACCACAATTTGCATGTCACTCATTTGGTCTGAAAATGAACAAAAAATTGCATATTTCATTCATGGGGCTTAAAACGAACAACAAATTTGCATGAATCACTCATTGGGCCTAAAATTTACAATTACAACTTGCATTTTCATGTCATTGGGCTCAAATTAACACAAGCATGCATTGAAACTCATGGTTAAAATGAGATTACATTCTTAAGACATGAGCTTAAAATGAACTTTGTTTTTAATATTTCAAGTTAAACTTTTGAAAACAACAAAGTGTCTTGTGTGTCCTCACATTATCATTTGGTAACTAAAATTTACAAGTGTCTTCAAATTTTGTCACCTTAATGCAATAATTGAAGTATCCTCTCCCCTTGCTCATTCATGTGATCTTGGGTGTAAGAGAAATGATTATTGCCTCTAGAACTTGGATCTACCTTGGTGAGAAAAAGTACTCACCCCAAGGCGACTAAGACTGGCAACGAAGCTTTTTGGCCAAGCTACCCTTGACTAGTATATAAATGTGAATCCTAAGGGAAATCCTAGGGTTAGGAGTGTAGATGTGTCATACAGACCAAGTAGTACTCCCCAAAACCCTATTGAGCTTAACCTCTTCAGGCTAGAGTGCCTCCTAAATGGAGTTTAATCTTGTGCCCCATGTATGGCCACTTGAATGGGGGTCCTAAATTAAACACCTTTGTGTTGTAGCCAAAAACCTTCTATTTGCAAGTGCAGCATCGATTGGTGTGAAGGCATCCACATCTTCGCAATCTATAGTAGAGGTGATCAATCTGCCATAGGAGTTTTATGGTGGTTGGAAGCTTGGTTGGCTTGAGAAGAGAGTGCACTATAAGGGGGAGCCTGTGCAGTGAAGCTTCTGGATTCACACGCTACTGATATGTGGTTGGGGAAACCCATGTGGAATCTAGTGAATATTGTCCTAGCCTAACCATAGGATTGTGCTTGTCTTATTTGTGTTTTTCCTCATTCAAATATTGTGCTTGTCAAGTTTTTCTATATTTTCAAACAATATACACAAGATTCAAAAATCTGAACACAAACAATTGACCTCAAACAAACATCACACCTAGTAACTTGCAATACCTCAAAACATTTCCAAAACCATCAACCAAATATATCTAACCACTATCCTCCATATTCATCCACGACCTATGAATGAAACCAAAGGATTGAATATCTTGACCATCATTTCAAAGAGCTTGAAAAACAACTTGAATCACAACATTTGAATGAAGTGATGCAATCATCTGATAAGCCTTTATCCTTACCCAAAACTACATCATCCAAGTTCAATATCCATGATTTTCTGCAAAGGCTAAATGAGAAACCTAAATCTATGTCCTCAAACACAAATAATCTTGAGCAATCTTACCATGTCATGCATCTATCTTCATCTCCCATAATTCAAAATAAACCTCATGAGTCTTCCACCCAAGTTAACGATTTCATCCAACCATCCTCTCTCATCATACCATCCACATCCAATGAGTCATGTCAATCTATTAGTCCAAAGCATGCTAGCATAGACTCCCCTACAAATCAAGATCAAAGTATTCTTTCCATTCCATCCAATGATACCAAAAATTTTCAATGCTCTCCAATCTTTCACCAAGATCCCATCTCTCAAGAACCTCACGATGATCCCCTTATCTCTTTTTGTTTCATTCAAGATGATTCCCATCCATCTCAAGAGAAAAGTATCCTTCCAAGTCCTCTTTCCACCTCATCTAATGAATCCATACCATCTCATGATTCCATCATATCCAATGATCAAGATATGATTTCAACAAAATATTAGGATTCCCTTCCTCATCAAGATCAAGATATACCTCCATTCAAGGATACCCTTTCATTCCATGATGATGTTCATCCTTCTCATGATCAAGACATGCCTTTCATACCACTTCATGATGATTCCATACCTAACAAAGAGAAAGCTACTCCATCTCCTACACCTCTTGATCCTTTTCCAAGTCAAGATCAAAGTAACCCCTTATCCCCATGTCAAGATCCTATCACACATCCTAATTCCCCTCATGACCACAATCCTCCACAAAATTCTATCACCCCTATTCAAACTATCCTTGAACCTCTTACCTATCAAATGGGTTCTCCAACTTTTATCCAAGGTGGTTTACTCGAAGATCTTGTTATTCCTTCCATATCACAACCACCTCACGATGGACTTGCATCTTGTTTCATGAACAATATATATCCCGTTGGAAAATGAATGTGTCAAAGTATGAACTACAAAGGCAAAGGATTAGGAATTCATGAACAAGGTATCCTAGAACCCCTTTATATCCAAGAAAACACATACTATCATGGCCTTGGATATACACCTCATGCTCAAGACATTCGTACCCATCGTAAGCCTAGATTCCATCAAAATAAACCTACTTATCCTAGTCTATCAAACATTCCATCTATCCTAGGTCCTTATCCTAGTCCATCAAACCTTCCATCTATCCTTGTTCCTTATCATCCAAACCCTAGTTCATCAACCCTTCCATCCATATTGGGGCCCTACATCCCTCTATCTCCTATTCATCAAGAACAACAAAGGCACACACCCTTGATGCCCTCTCAAAATTCTACCTACATTAACCCATCCATAAAACCTCCATATCATTCATCTCCATCCACCCATCCCATCACTCTTGGAAGCAATTTGGGTGCCAGATGTCAAAAGATTCCATATCAAAATCCACATGTATCAAAGGATCAACATGTCTCCTTCAAGAGCCATGCAAAAATAAAAGAAAATTTGATTCCAAGTCAAAATAACAATCCAAAAGGCCACAAAGGCCCATCAAGTCAAAAGAAAAATCTAAAAGGCCACAAAGGCACATCAAGTCAAAAGCAAAAAATTCAAAGGCCACAAAGGCCAATAAATCAAGAAGAAAAAATTCAAAGGCCACAAAGGCCCATAAAGCAAAATGAAGAATCTCAAAGGCCACAAAGGCCCATGAATCAAAAATAAAAGTCAAAATCTATGTGGATTCGTAAAAGTCTTATAGAAGCAATAAAATCTAAATTGGCATCCAAATTTTCTAATCCAAAAGCTTCCTCCTATTGTCCATCTAAAAATCTATCACCTTCCAAATTCATTTTTCCTCCATCACTCCACCACCCTTCAAGGTGTGTGCCAATATTGATCTTTCCTTCATTTCCATCTATCCATCAACAAGCCTTCCAACCTCCTATCCATTATCCAACATCTGATCTGGGGGATATTTTTAGTGGAAAATGAAGTGTCTCAAAATCTCCAAATTTTAGCACCAAAAAAAATATCTCGATGTCCTGATTCCAACGCAACTTGAACAGAGTGAAAAGGAGTCCGTTTGTACAAGTTATGGCCAGTCAAAGGTTTGGTCAAATAGCGTACTAGGGGCCAATAGGAAGTGAAAAAATTCATCATCATAGAATTCACCAAAAATGGTCTCACTGTGAAGTGCTTGTTGAGATGATTCCGACGAAGTTTGTTTCATCAAAAATGGAGCTCGTACGTAGGAGATACGGCCGGTCAAAGTTTTTGTTGACTTGAAGGTACAGTGATGATGTCAACATCCGTACATGATGATGTTAGCATCTGTGTAAATAAAAGATGGACCAATTCGTAGTTGACATGTGTCATCTATACGATGACGTCAGCATGCTGACATGGCGGCCATGCCGTACAAAGTATGAGGTGGACCAATCAGGACCTAACACGTGGCATCCGTATAATGACGTTAGCATACTATACAACATGACATGGCAGAGGATGTGTCATTCAGTGTGGCATTCCATACATCTAGTCAGCAAGCACAGTGTGATCCGAAGGAGTGCATGATGGCATCCTAGTCAACATTCAATGGCGAGTAGAAAGTTGACACGTGGCTCTGTGTTCGACGACCAAATTTGTTGGCTTGTTTGTTAAAAGGTTGTGGAATGGGCTCGAACCTGTGACTTCATTTAAAATAGCCAAACTGCCCACCATTACACCATGGACGTCCATTATGATGTGTATTGAACCTGTGTTTCTTTTGTTAAATATCTGGTGCGGAATTGTTGGAAAATGGTGGTCGGCGGGGTTGGAACCCCCGACCACGTGGTTAGTAAGAAACAAGGAAACTGCCACACCACCGAATATTGCTTAAATATTATGGGTGTTAGTTTTGTTTTGTTGCATTATTTAGCTTGAGGCCTTAACAAAATGGCTTGTTTTGTTGTAAATACCCCTAACCACTAAAACAAAAGTGGTTCTAAATAACAAAAGGAGTTGCATACGAGTTGAATACTCATACTAAGGGGAGTTAGGCATTTATTATTTTTGTTATGCCTAAATAGGCTAATTTCATGTATAAAAGGAGGGAAAGGTATGCTCTTAGGGGCTATTTAGGAAATACAGGTGATAAGAAAGAGGGAACTTGTGGAGATTTTTTTGAGCCATTTTCGTACTACGGAGTATTGTTATGCTACAAAAGTGCTAGAAGGAATGGTCTTGGTGCATTTTTAATCTTTCTTGGAGATTTAATCAGATCGGTCTCTCTGTTGGAGTGGACCCAGAGATGTAGTCACATTTGTGATGAACTCCGTTATCAAATTGTTTGCACTTCTTCTCTCCTCTCTCACGCTCTTATTTTCACCTTAAGTTTTTCAATTTTTATGCATAATTTCTATAATGTATGCATGAATTTGTAATTCCTTTAAGTTATTGAAATTAAGCATTCAATTATGGAATTAGTCTAGATCCTATACAGATCAAGTGGTATCAGAGCTCAGTTGACTATTATTGCAGTTGTTTTGAATGCTAACAAGATCCAAGATTCAGAAGGGTGAAGGCAAGCTCAAAGACTTTAATCTTAAGATCGAGAAGTGAAGAACTTTTCTGAAGATGTCCTTGTCTGGAATGGAGGTTCCTGAAGAAATCAGTGAGTAGGAGTTTCGAAGAGAATTCCTCAAGATGAAGGCTAAGGTGGACATTCTTTTTCAAGAAAGACAAGAGTGGAAAGAACGTGAAGGAGGTTTGTCGAAGCAAGAAGATCGCAAAAACAAGAAAGGGAAACAACATGGAGATGGTGACAATCAACCAGATCCACCCTCTTATCCTTCTTCTCCCTCTTCTCCCTCTTCTCCTTAGTCTATTTATTTTAATCCTTTCAAGAGTGGGTATAAGCCTAAGATCAAATTAGATGTAAAATTTAATTTACCAAAGTATTGTGGTGAACTTAATGCTGAAAAATTGGATGATTGGATTAGCAAGTAGAAGTCTACTGTAGAGTCCAAAACCTATTAGATGATGTTGATAGGATCCAATTAGCTACTCTTCAGTTAGGAGGTACAACTTTAACCTGGTGGGAGAGTAAGACTAAGGTAGAAATTTCACACCATGGTAGAGTCAGTTTAACTTGGGCAGAGTTTATTAATTCTCTTAAGAAGCAGTTTTATCCCCTAGGACATATGCAACAGTTAATGATGGACTAGCAAATGTTTAGGCAAGGGAAGGGTCAATCTGTCCAAGAGTACACCCATGAATTCAGAAAGAAGGCTATTTCTTTGAATGTCCCTTTGTACACCCAGGACACTTTTTTGAAGTACATAGGAGGTCTGCATTCCTACCTTAGGCATTCTATTTTGGTTTTGAATCCTAACAATTTGGATGAAGTGTATGTTCAAGCTACACACTTAGAGTCAAGGGGTAAAGGATATTTTATTGATAAGTTTGATAATGATGTAAAGAAATCTTCTAAGAATGCAGAGACAGGGAAAGGAAAGAAGACAACTATAGTTAAGAAGGATGATAAGCTTTCTTGCTCTCATTGTGACAAGAAGGGTCATGATGAAGATCATTGTTGGAAGTTGCATCTTGAATTGAAGCCTAAGTGGACTCAGAGATAGAATCAGAAGTAGAAGGGTAAGGAGAAAGCCATGAATGTTGTTTTGGATCTTAGTTCAGATTCAGATGATGAGACTAAGATAACAACTATGGGTTTGAAAGGTAAAGCTCCTATTTCCATTGTTTCCTTTGTTAGTTGTGCTTCTACTTCTAAAGTGAATGATGTTTTTGAAGATACAAAAAGGAATGAGCTGTTTCATTTAAGGGTTGTTGCTAAGAACACTAAAATTGATGCACTCATAGATAGTGGATCTCAGGTTAATTTGATTTCAGAAAGTGTTGTAAGAAACTTGGGATTGAAAACTACACAACATAAGAAACCTTATCCACTAGGCTGGATTTGTGAAAATGATAAGTTGCAAGTAACAAGAAAATGCACTTTAAGATTCACAATCACTAGTAAGTTTGTGGATGAAGTACAGTTTGATGTGGTTCCATTGGATATCTATGGGATAGTGCTTGGTAGCCCTTATTTATATGACAGGAAAACTATTTTCTGCAGGGAAAAGAATCATTATCACTTGTTTAAAGATGGCATTCAATATATTGTACATTCTCACAAGATTAAGACTGATCGTTCTTTTGCAAACATAGGGAAGTTAAAGAGGGTAATTAGTGCAAGTAAAGATTTAACTCTTATGTCTATCAGCACAGGTGGTTCTAGACAAGAACTTGGAGTAGCTAACCAGGGTCAGATGTTACAGGATGCACCCGTAGTACAACATTAGGGAATGATGATTGAAAGCACTGATGGTTCCTTGGGTAAGAATGTTCCTGTTGTGAAGGATCGATATGTTGTTGGCTTATTCTCTTTCATTTCTACATTATTGTTTAGCTTGATGCTAGTCAATGTTTGTTGGTTAGTGGCTATGACAGTTGATGTAGATGCTTATGGAAGTGATAAAGTTATGTTTATGTTCAACAATACTTCTGTAGTCTTGATTATGCTTGTGAGCCAGGTATTCAGATGTACAGAGGATACAAGACAAGTGGGGAGGCCAAGTCCTCACTTAATGTTAGAGTAAATGCCACTTTTGGAGGTCCAAAAGTTCTCCAATGGGGAGGCCTGATCTAGGGGATATTTTTAGTGGAAATTGAAGTGTCTCAAAATCTCTAGATTTTAGCACCATCAGAAAGATCTTGATGTCCTAATTCCAACACAACTTGAACGGAGTGAAAAGGAGTCCATTTGCACAAGTTATGGCCAGTCAAAGGTTTGGTCAAATAGCATACTAGGGGTCGACAAGAAGTGGAAAAATTCATCATCATAAAATTCACCAAAAATGGTTTCATCATGAAGTGCTCGTCGAGATGATTCTGACAAAGTTCGTTTCATCGAAAACGGAGCTCATACATGGGAGATACGACCGGTCAAAGTTTCTATTGACTTGAAGGTACAATGATGACATCAGCATGTGTACATGATGATGTTAGCATCTGTTCAAATCAAAGGTGGACCAATCCACGGTTGACACATTTCATCTGTACGATGACATCAGCATGCTGACATGGCAGCCATGCCTAGAAAGTATGAGGTGGACCAATTAGGACCTAACACATGGCATCCATATAATGATGTTAGCATACCGTACAACATGACATGGCAGAGGATGTGTCATTCGGTGTGGCATTCCATACATCTATTCAACAAGCACAGTGTGATCTGAGTGAGTGCATGATGGCATTCTAGTCAACATTCAGTGGCGAGTAGAAAGTTGACATGTGGCTTTGTGATTGGCAACCAAATTTGTTGGATCATTTGTTAAAAGGTTGTGGAACGGGCTTGAACCCGTGACTTCGTTTAAAATAGCCAAACTGCCCACTGTTACACCATGGATGTCCATTGTGATGTCTATTGAACCCATGTTTCTTTTGTTAAATATCTGGTGCAGAATTGTTGGAAAATGGTGGTCGGCGAGGTTGGAACCCCCGACCACGTGGTTAGTAAAAAAGAAGGAAACCACCACACCACCGAATATTGTTTAAATATTATGGGTGTTAGTTTTGTTTTGTTGCATTATTTAGCCCAAGGCCTTAACAAAATGGTTTGTTTTGTTGTAAAAACCCCTAACCACTAAAACAAAAGTGGTTCTAAATGACAAAAGGAGTTGCATACAAGTTGAATACTCAGACTAAGGGGAGTTAGGCATTTATTATTTTTGTAAAGCCTAAATAGGCTAATTTCATGTATAAAAGGAGGGAAAGGTATGCTCTTAGGGGCTATTTAGGAAATACAGGTGATAAGAAAGAGGGAACTTGTGGAGATTTTTTTGAGCCATTTTCGCAATATGGAGTATTGTTATGCTACCGAAGTGCTAGAAGGAATGGTCTTGGTGCATTTGTAATCTTTCTTGGAGATTTAATTGGATCGGTCTCTCTATTGGAGCGGACCCAGAGACGTAGACATGTTTGTGATGAACTCCATTATCAAATTGTTTGCACTTCTTCTCTCCTCTCTCGTGTTCTTATTTTCACCTTAAGTTTTTCAGTTTTTATGCATAATTTCTATAATGTATGCATGAATTTGTAATTCCTTTAAAATGTTGAAATTAAGCATTCAATTATGCAATTAGTCTAGATCCTATATAGATCAACATCCATCCCCCATTATCCTTCTTTAATCGAAACCTTTGCATAAGTCCTTAGCTTCTTCCATCATACCATTAATATACCTATGTTTATGAGTCTAATCCTTCTTTCCATGGTTTATTAGAGCACATATTTGAGGGATATTAGCCGTGAAACTTGATGCTTGATTCCTCCCTCCATCTCCCTATCATGCATATATTATCTTCCATATTCATTTATCCCTATCCATATCATGTCTTCCATATTCCTCTTGTACTCTACACTTGGGGGAAGGTTTCATCCATCCTTTCATTCATATCCATTATCCTCTTTACGTTCATCCTTTACCTTTCCACCTTTTATCTTGACAAGGTTAAGGATCCTCTTAAACGTCGTACATCTTATCCTTCATCATATACATATTCCACCATTCTATCTTAATGCATCATTTCTTCCCTTCCTTGGTCTTGATGAGGAATAGGAGCAAAATACTTAGGCATTGTGTCCATATCCTTTCGATCTTGATCATCCTATTCATTATCCTTGTCCTTACATTCTTCCATTCCATATCTCCTAGCTTATCAAAATCCATGTCCCATTTCCTTCCTTTGTTCTTGATGAGATTAGGGGAAAAATTACAAATGCATGCCTTGGATTCCCTTTCATATCCTTATTTGTTACCATTGAATCTTAGTTCACATCCTTATCATTTATCCATGATTAAATTACCTCCAATGTTGGTCATCATGTTCCTTGGCAACCTTGAATCTTATCATGTGAATCATATTTGAGCCTAGCTGTAAAACATTATCCAATCCTCATATTTTTTGTCAATTAATAAAAAACAATCATCAATCTTATCGTACTTAGAGGAATCAGTGATCCTAAGTACTTATCATCATCATTCCTGGCATCCAATCAACCAGCCATTATCATCTTTTGACAAAGGATATGTTGCTTGTGTGACATGTTTTGTAGTGAATATTTCATTTTGATCTATCATTTATCCATGGTTGCATTACCTCTACTGTGGAAGATATTATTCCTTCAATCAGTCATATCACATTTCATCTCACTCCATCTTTAAAAATCCAAAAAAAAAAACCATAAAATGTCCTGAAATAATCCAAAAAAATCATAAAATGTCCTGAAAAAATCCAAAAAAAATCAAATATTCCACAAAACCCAAACAAATAAAAAATTCCAAAAAATAGTGACACTTTCAGATCACCACATGGCTTTGAACTTCAACAAAATCAAAACATGCAAGTGTTGACAATCAATCAAACATTATAACATATATATCAATGCACCTTTCAAATCCAACCAAACACATAAACTGTAACGAGAATCACTTTTTACATCGAAGCAGGACTCTTGTTTGTTTGTTGATTTTTTCTTATTTTATGGTTTTATCTTTGGTGACATGTCTTTTAGCTTCTTCAGGATGTCTTTGACTAGAGAGGCAAGGATGGGGCATGTTCATTTGTTTGTCATTTGTGGATTGTTTCTTATTCACAGGATGACTCGTCTTAGGACATGGTTGTCAAAAACCATTGAGGACCTATGAGTCTAATGTGGATGAGAGCATTCCTTGTCTGATAGTGTCTTCCATGCAATAATTATTTAGGTCATCTAAGGATCTTATACCTAGATGCTTATATTTCATTACTAAATAAAAATGCAAACAGTATTCAGATCAACTAGATGTTCATGTTCTCTAGACACTTATACTAATTTGTGACATAATAAGACCAATGATGATAAAAGCACTTAAAAGGTACAAGAGGCTCATCACCTTCATTCTCTTCCATCTTGCATTTCATTTTCTTCATCTTTCTTGTCGTAGGGAAATTAATCAATTGCTTAACTCACTGATATATGTCTCTTGAATCAAATCTCAAATCAATCAACCTGCTTCTTGAAATTTCATGTCCCCTTAATCAATCAGTTAATCCATCATTGCAGCACCTTGTATTGCATAAGCATAATTCTCAATCAACTTAATTAGCTCAATCAACTTCATTATCTCATCAACTTGGCTATACTGATCATTTCCATCAATTGTTCAGTTATGCCCATCAACTTTGCATTTTCTTCAAAATGTACGTCACCACTTTATCACTTGCACAATATCAGGTATCTAATCACTTTCTAGGCATCTATCGAGTGATTAATCTTCTTACAATCTATTTGATCAATCTCTCAAGGGGGCATATCATTCTTATCATAATCCTTACCAAGATATCTTTGGGGCATGTATCAATTGATCAATCTTTTTCTTTGAAACAACGTGACAAGCTGCACTGTCTCAAAGAGGGGCAAAATGTAGACACTAAAAAAATGTCCCAAGCCTATGAGTGTCATTTTTCTTCATCCTCGTCCTTCGATAATTGAATAATTTTAGTTATTCAATTATGTTTGATCATATTCCTCTATTAATTAAATAATTTTTAATAATTATTTAATTAATTCACTTTCTAATCTTTATTCTATCCTGATCAATTAAATAAACTAATTACGTCACTAATTTTTCCCTCTTCTTCAATAGTTAAATAAATTATTATTTATTTAATTATTTTATCACCTTTCATCTATAGTTAAACAATTACTATTAATTATTTATCTATTCATGGTCCTTTAATTCTTTTATAGTTAAATAATTATTAAAATTATTTAACTATCCCATGCCACCTCCCCTATTAAATAATTAATCTAAATTAATTATTTAAGGTCTAATTTTCATCTCTCCATTTAATTAAATTGATAAATTTAATTAAATGCTCATTTTTGTCATTTTCTCTAAATAAATAATTTGGATAAATTATCTATTTGCCACTTGTCATTCTCTCTCCATTTTTCAATAAATAATTTTAAAAAAATTATTTATGCACCACCTAGTCAAAGATGCTCTATCATAATCCCCTTTCATAACATTCATTTTTGTCATAGCCTGCATGTCTTGCATGTCTGTCATAACTATTAGGCGTCATAGCCCTCAGCATCATAGCTTTTCCATGCATGGCATATTCTTGGTGCATCAATTCTGGACCGTTGATCTTGGCATATTTTCTGAGACATAATCTCAACCACCCATTTTGTAACATCCCTCTCATGCATTCCCATCCATTGATCTTGGAATCCTTCTAGAGGATTAATCTTAGCCATCCATTCAAAAGGTTGTCTATAAAAGCAACCTTCCTTCTCCATTTTCAGCTTAACGGCTAATTGTCTCCAACTTTCTCGCTACCATTTGTAGGTTTTTCACAAGTGCTTCAACAAATCTGAGGGAAAAGTTGCATAACAAGAAGAAGGAGAGCAAGAGAAGTGATTCAAGTTCAAGCATGGGAAGTATTTTGATTTAATGTTTTATTTTCCTTATGCTTTTATTATTTTTTCTTGTTTGGATGAGGTTTTATAGCTTAGAAGTGTTTGCTATCACTTTTGTCTATTCTATTTGATTTCTAACCCCATCTCACACTTGCAACAAGGTGATTGTTTATGTCATGCATTCTAGTATGTGCGAGTACATCATGGAAGTAGAGATAACTGAAAAAAGGGCCAATTGGATCACTAAGATCCTTGAATACGATATTGAGGTCAAGCCTACAAAGACCATCCGAGGAAGATGACTATGTGAATATCTGGTGCACGACAAAGAAATGGTAGTCAAAGAAGAGCAACTAGAGCTGGTTCTAACAAATGAGTCTGAATTCAAAGTCTTTTGGTTGGTGGACAGAGTGAGATTCATGCACACTGGAAGGTATCTGTTAGCCCTTCCTTCTCAAAAGAGAAGATTCTACCGACTGTAGAACATTAGATATGCACTTATCAAAGGGGTCCTTTTTAAAAGGAACTTCAATAGTGTTCTATTGCGGTGTGTCACCATAGGGAAAGTGAAGAGAATTCTTGACACTTTCCACAGTAATCCTACAGGAAGATACTTCTTTGGGAAGACCATCACCATCAAAATCATGTGCACTGGGTATTGTTGATGGTGGAAATATCACAACATTAAATAGAATATCACTATTCTATTTCCCTTGAAAGAGAAAGACAACATATAGTAATCTAACTCCCAAGGTCCTGGTAGTTGGTTCTCAACTATGTTGATATCACTCAATGGTCAATGTTACTATAATGTGCAAGGGTCCTTTGTTGGTAATGTGGAACAAAATTTCATTAAAACAACTAATCTACGTTTGGGGGGGTTTAAATAAAGGTAAAAAGATAGATCAAAGCTTTCAAATAGAAGATCATGAACCAAACTACTTAAAATTTAGACATGCATATCAATAATGAGTATTTCTTCTTCCAATCATAACCACAACATGATGCAATCCATAGAATAATCTATACTATTGCATGCATCCATGGTGCCAATTCAACAATCACAACTATTCACTAAACCTTATTTCGGAAACTTTAAGATAAGCCATCACTCATCATCAAAACATAGATCAAATAAATATAACAACACTTTCATTCATAGATAATTTAATGAGATAATCTTAAAATCTAGCCTTCTCTATTGATTTTCACCAAATAGAAAACATTTAGGTGCAAAAAATCACTGGCATATGGATTGATCATGAATCATTAATATTATCAGGTAGGTCCAAAACTTAATAACATAAAACTTGTATATAGAACTATAGAATTGTAACCAAATTCAAATGAACTTTTTAGAGTATCTCACTACAACTATCAAACTCTAAGATTATGATCCTATTGCTATCATCAAGTGGCTGATCTTTCTTCAATTATCCGAACTTTACAAAATAGAGCTTAGAGATACATGTAGACATTTCCATGTACAAATTCCTCATAATCAAAATTTAGATCCACCAATCAAGGAACCAAAACTGAAAGAAGGACTAAACTATTGATCTTTAGCTGCAAGTGTGAACTGCTTTGTTGCACAAAATTATGATTCCCAAGAAAGTACGTGAAACCAAAAGATAGAAGTGGAGTCAATCTTATGTCAAAACCCTGCAAAGAAGAGAAAAAAAGACGTGTTAGGTATCCCTACATTGCATGCTCTAGGATATACTCATCGTAGCTAGAGAACACTTGTTGAATGGTATCCAAATTAGGCCCATCCAACCAATCATTCTTGAACTTAATCCTCTTTAATTGTATTGCAACCAATTTCTGCACCTCCTCTAATTTGATGACTTCTCCTCTAGCAACCTTTGCTTCTTCTCTGATATCCATAAACCTATCCAATAAAAACTCCCCTTCATCATCTCCTTTTTGCATCACTTCTTCAAATCTACTCCTCCACTTTTCCCTTATCTTATCCAAAGAAAGACCCTCCTTAACCAAGGTATCAAGATTGACCAAAATAGTCTCAATTTCTTCTAATTCATCAATCTATTGATTCAAATCTTTACTCACCACTTTGATTTCATTTTTATGCTCATGAACAACCTTGGATTTGTATCCAATTATCCTCATATTCTTCTCAACAAAATCTGCATTATCATCTTGAAGAATTGACTATTCAAGCAGGGTTGATTGAGGTACCTTGCTAATGTCCTTAAGCTTTTCAATATGTACCTTATACTCCTCATCCTGCTTATCTAAACCCTCATCATGTTGATTCAAATCCCTTGCCAACTCAAGGTATGTTTTATGAACCTTGAAGTTGTCAATTAATACTTCATCAACTTCTTGATTGAGCTTGTCAATCCACCTTTCTAGCATTCCCACTTTACTGTTCATGTGCATCAAGTCATCGGCCTCTTTCTTTGTTAATAAGACAAGGGATTTAGGAGCAGCAACTTGTTTAGAAATGGGAGTTGAGACATCCTTCAAAAACCTATGCAACTGATCCAATTGAGCCTTAATCTCATCTTTCCTTTGCTTGTCTTTAATCATTCTGGACTTGGTAGAAGAAGCTACAATATCAATCAAATTCATTTGTGGATTTCTTGTAGGTCTTCCCAAATTCATAGTGCCCAATTGATAATCAATTAATTGCATATCCTCTTAGCTCTTATCCACTATTGGTATTGCACATTCAACAATGATCTCTCCTGTATCTGTAAGCTTGGTGGAGTGCCAAACCCTAGCCTTCCTTTTGGGTTTCTCTTTCTCAATTTACTTCATCATCTCTTCCCAATTCCGAGACTGAGGATAAAGTATTTGATTCTTTTCCAAATCAAGCTTCAACCATGTAGGAGTTGTAGGAGTAGTGGCTACTTGTGTCGAAGAAGCCACGGTGGTAGAGGATAGAGGTTGTAATATGGTATTCTCAGACTAAGAGTCAACTTCTTGTACATTTCGTTGCACTCTTTGTGACTCTTCTTGTGCTAGTTTTTCCAGCTCTTCCTTATCTTCTTGTTCTTTCACTTTCTGGGCTTCCAACTCCTGCAAACATTCTTCTTCCAACTTTCTTTCCTCTAACATTTGGTCTCTCTTCTTTTTGAACTCCTCCACATAATCCCATGCTTCCTTGGACTTTTTCTCATATTGAGCAAGCTCTATAGCCTCCTTCTCCCTTTCCAAGCATTCTTGTTCTTCCTTCTTCTTATGAGCCTACTCCACAACCTTAAACTTGGCTTCTATGGCTTCTTTCTCTCTTCTATGCTTGGCTTTTACTTCTCCTAGATCATGGATCCTTCACTACAAAGCCAATTCATCTATTTCCTCTTTCATCTTAATCTGCTACTCTTTTTGTTGCTATTGTATGGATAGTTCATCAATCTTAGCTTGAGCTTCCAATTCCTTTTGTTTTGCATCCAATTGTGCCTTAGCAACATCCTCTTGTTGTTTAGCCAATGCCTTAACTTGTTCCTTGGCATCCACTTCCCTTTTAGAATCTTCAAAGAGTTTCCATTGATCCTCCTCTGTTAATGCATGCTCAGTCCTTGGATCATTTTTCATATGAAGGGAAGCAATCACATGAGCCTCCTTGTTAGATGAAGTAGCCTCTGAATCTGTTGCAATATCATGTATCTCTATTTCAGGCTCCTTTTCTTTTAACAACTCAGCCTCCTTGTGGAGAGTTCCACATGGCATTTCCTCACTTGGTTGTTCTATAATAGGTGGTTGAGTTGATGCTTCTTCCACAACAGATGTTGAAGCATTCATTCCTATAATAGTCTCCCCTTCTTGTACCTCTGGAAGATCTTGAGCAACAACCTCCTCTTCAACATTAGAGTGGAAGAACTCCAAGGGCTCCTTAGGAGCCACCCTTCTCTTCATCCTCTTTTACCCTTGAGTGGTACATGCATCTTTTCTTTTCTTTGAAGTCTAAGCCTCTGATTGGTTAATCCTCAAGCTAACCCATTACACACTTCTATCCAAAATTAGTCTTTCTATTTGTTTGATATATATAGTCTCCTCTACATTCCAATCCACCAGATCAATATCCTTGGTACCTATGTTCTCAGCTTCATATTGTGGATCCAAATTTACCCCATTATCTAATAAAGTCTTAGGAATTTCCATAATCCCATACTCAACCATGAGTGGGATATGCAATCTTTCATAATTTCTTCTCCTAAGATCATACTCGTCTTGCAAATCCATCCAAAAGTCTTCTAATAGATTGAACTTTTTATCAAACACACTAGGAAGCAAGGCCTATATCTTGTGCCTAGGATCATAATGCTTCCTAGAAGTGTACAATCCCAACTTCAAATAAATTAATTAATCACAAACAACCTTGGATGACATAATGTGTGGATATCTAAACTCACCCAACTTCATGGGGAACTTGTGACAACCCGTTTTGTGTTGCCAAATTTGAGGTTGATAGCTAGAGCTTGATATATAAACTCCATCAAAAAAATTCTATTGTTCTAGCATCTAGGGATTAAGTGAGGATGACCATAAAAACCTCCCAATCTAAAGTAGGTAAAAGTGGGGTACTGAATAAACCAGTGTCCCCATTCATTGATAAAGGCCATTGCCTCCATACTTAATTTGTACCCAACATCTCTTGTAACCCTATTAATGACAACATAAAGAAATGCATCATTAATTCTTCTATAATGTGACTCAAAAGCTTTCAAGGAAAGCTGATCATAATGCTCCAAAACCTTTTTATATCCCTTGGCTTCTCCCAACATGCCCACTACATTCAATCCAGGAAAGATACCCATTCTAGCAATTGTATAAATTACATAAGAGGTCATAAAGAAACTCTTGGTTTCTCTCACTCTGAGCATTTGATTATGTAAGCTCTCTGATACCACCATAGGCCAGTCAAAACATTGTTTTCCATCTAAAATAGCTTGGATAAATGGGAACATCCATTCCTTGAATTGAGAAGCATCTCTCTTTCCAAATACCCTAGAGAGTAACATGATTATGTCCCCAATCTACCCTTTTAGGCTGGTCAAGAAGTTTAATCAAATACTTCTCTACCTCATCTAGTGCTTATTCATGTAGGATCTGCTAGCCTCTTTATTGTCATTGTAAAGCTTCAATGCTTCTACTTCATTCAGCTACTTAGTATTTTGGGGAACAAGGGCATTGAACATAAACTTAATCATTTGGGTTGCTAAATCAATGATAACATTCCCCTACAAATCAACACACTGCCTAGTAGTAGGATTATAGGCCCCACTTGTTGCTAGTATCAACTCCGGGCAGTGAATAGACAAAGGAAAGAGTGGCACGTGTGCCAACCTAGACTGAGCAATCCTGTCTACCCTCAGTGTAACATCTTCATTAAAGGTCTCATCCACCAGCTTCTCATAATTGGAAAGGCCTAAATTGGTATCAGTAATATCCACCTAGTTAGAATCAATCTTGTTGGTGGTAAGGGTATCTTCTTTATGTTTACACCCCAAGGTGTAGGGGAGTTGTTCTACCTTCATCTTTTTTGGCATACCCCCTGCCTTGAAGTTTTTGTAGGTTGGATCCTTTGGGAAGTCTCTTATGATGCTCCAGACATTTCACACTCTCTGTAATAAACTCCTGTATTAGATGATCAAAGAAAATAGAAGTCAATACATCAATTAATACCCACCTCCATCTCCTTGAAACAATGTTTAAACTTAACTAAACTTCAACCTTCTATCGGAGGTGAAGCCATATGAGAATAAGAAACAAGGCATGATTTTAGAACAAAGCGGGACTAGGACTAGAGTGAAACTGGGACTAGAATCAGAAATGAAACCAAACTCAATTCTAATCGCTAGTTCCAAGTTCAGGCTCCATTCCAGCTTCGGCTCCCTAAAGGATAGGCTTAAAGACCAAACCCTATAATGACCAGAAGCATAACCATTTTAGGAACTAATCCTAATGGAAAACAACCCCAAGACAAGCTCACTCCCGAGTCCACTCCTACCAATTCAATATGCAAGAACGAAGGGTACTTTCAAAAGAAACAATGATATGAATTTAAAGACCCAGGTCACATGCGACTTTGAGGAAAACCAAATAAAGGGGCCTAACCCCACTCTTTAACCGTACAAGGAAAAAATTTAAACCCCATGGAAAAACATTTTGTAAAGGCTATTGAGCAAACCCTTGTTTGCATGACATGCTGACTTAGAAAATTAGGGTAAGATCAACCCAATGCGACAATCACAAAGTTGACACCAATTGAAATGAGAAAGGGTTTCCAAACAAATCCAAAAATGTAAAGTACAAAAAACCCAACAAGCTGAAATACTAATTAAGAACTAGGGCATGACAAAAGAAATCTATCATGAAAGTGACAACAAATGAAAAACAATGAACAAAAAACCAACAAACAGAACAGGAAAACAAAGAGGACAAAAGAAAAAGAAATAACCGAAAAAAACAAGCGAAGAATTCATAGAGGGAAACTCTGTGAATGTGCAAGAACATGACACAACAAAAGGAAATGACAACAAAAGGCACAAAAAATGGGAAGAAGATGGAAAAGAGCCCTACCTTAAAATGCTCTCCAAGAAAGACTGAAATTCTAACAAGATTCTCTCCGCAATTCACCTCCGGAATCAAATCAATCCTTCTGAAGTTTCTCTAGCTCTGGTTCTCTTAAACATTTTGAATAACAAAGATAATGATCTAGTTAAACGTAATTAGGAATTTAAAATCAATTCGTTTGTGCGGAGAGGCTATAATTAATGCCATTAATACAATAGATCAGAGGCGGAGAAAACAATGCAAAAAAATAGTTAACTCCCGTGAACACCTAAAGCGGGGTGGACATGGACCCAAGTCTGCGAGAAAATAAATAATTTTGAATCAAGTCCCTTACTCAGCTCCAAACCTAGCTCTGATCTCACAACAAAGACAAAGATGAGGCAAAGAAACAAAAGAGGGCAATATCAGAAACAAAACCAAACTCAAAAATTTCCCAAAATTCAAAGTTCGGTTTCGCTTTTGGTTCCGCTCTTGACCAAGAAACAAGAAATGAAACAAGGATAAACAAAAGATGAAGGGAAGCAAGACTGGAAGAAAAACCAAAAGACAAAGCAAACAAGTGGTGCCAGAATCAAAATGGGAATGGAATCCAATTTTTTTTAGAAAGTTCCAAATTTGGTTCCACCTTCGGTTCCACTTCTGCTCGAGCAAAATGAAACAGAAGGAAAATGAAAAACAACCCAAGGGAAAAACAAACCCAAGAGTGCAAGACAAACTGAAAAACAATGAAAAGCAATGAGGAAAGAAGGCAGACCCAAAGTTGGAAATGAAACTGAACTTGAAACTTTAGAAAAGTTTCAATGTTCAAATTCGGTTCTGACTCCGCTTTCGATAGAACAAAAGAAATACTTAGGATAAAAACAACTCCTAAGGCCCAAAAAAAACCAAATACAAAACAAAAAAAACCAAAGGGGGACCCATTTTGTTCCAAAAAAAATAAGGTGGTTATGCAAGGCATAATAGGTACTTTTTTCTTGCACTATTCAATGACTCATACTCCTTGGTAAAAGCTTGCAAAGAATGCAAATTCTTTGTAGGAAGAAGGAAAAAATCTACAATTCCTCTCAACCTGATAGTGGTTGATGAGCCTTTCACACAATGGGGCCTTGATTTCATCGGGATGATCATTCTTTCCTCTAATGCTAAACACAAGTGGATTCTAACAACCATAGACTACTTTACTAGGTGAACCAAAGCCATGCCCCTGGAGACTGCAATGGAGGAAAAGATAGTATACTTCCTCGTGGAACTGGTGACGAGATTCAGCCTGCCAAAGACCATCATCATTGACAATTCCAAGGCTTTCCTAGGGTCTAAGGTATGTCAATTCACACTCACACATGCATATTCTTGAAAACATCAAATTACTACCCGTAGAGGAATGGCCTAGCTGAGTCGACTAACAAAAAATTAGTCTGACTCATCAAGAGAATGGGATCGAAACACCAAAAAGAATGGCATAAGAACCTTCGGGTAGTACTCTAGGTGGACTGCATAACTCCTAAGCAAGTCCTCAAGACTTCATCGTATGAGTTAGTATATGGGAAAGAAGCACTGTTACCCATCTCCATAGATATTCCTATGCTACAACTACTCAAATATCTTGAGGTAGAACAAAATGACACCATGGAGGTTTGGTTGGCCGAGTTGCTAAAAGTGCAAAAAAAAAGGGAAAAGGCCCTGATAGCCATGTCCAACTGCTAGCAGGTGGTTAAGAGATGGTTCGATAAGAAAGCTTCAGAGCAAGGTCTAAAGTGCGAAGACCTAACTAGTATTAAAATTCAACGAAAGGGCTATGAAGCTAGGCCAACATAGAAATTTCAACAGTGTCTGGGAAGGCCCTTTCAAAATAATTCAATGCAAGTAACACAATACATTCGAATTAGAAAATATGGAACATGAAGCATTGGTTATTCTAGTTAACAGAATTCACCTAAAATTATTTAATTAAGCTTTACAATTATTCTGCTAGTGTAAATATGTGTGTAGTGTAATTATTTTTCCTTCATGTTTTTGTTGACCAATCTTTTAATTATAACCCATTATTGCAAGAAATAGAGAGAAGTAACTTGCAACCAATGAAATAGAAAAATGACACCCATATGCAAAATAGAAAAGAGAACCCATATTGTAGAATTGAAAGACAAAGGAGACAAAAGTTTAGTATAAATGGTATATTCATTATATATCTACTTCAGTAATACATTTCAAAATGGATATGTGGCCATAATTTTAAAAGTATATTTGTATATTCTTCAAATTCTTCATATATATGTATGGTAAATCCCTTTTCCAAGAATATATACAAAAATAGATTAACAGAGTATTATTTTCTTAAAACATAAAAAAGTTTTTAGTCTCAAGCAAGAGCAATGGAAGCATCAACATCAGTGTTTGGAATTACTTCATCAGCAAGAATGATAATAGGAGAATTAGGAGTAGTAGCAGCATCAACTGGAGCAATGGCTAGTGGCGAAGGGAACATCAGGTTCCTAAAATCAGTGTACCAGTCAACATTGTAGAAGGGAACCACATTGTAGCAACAAAACAAGAAGTGGCAAGTGCACATCACCCTTTGATGATGCTCTTCATGTGACAGGATGCAAAACCCACTCATGAAATGATACCCACTTGTCGTTGGAAGGAACAGACCAAACACAACATTCACCACAACCTCACCATGGCCACCTAAGTAGCGCTTAAGAAATATTTTGATTACTAGGCAAAGAATCATCGAATTGGGAACCTGGATGTCAAGCATAGATGCGAGAAAGTGAGAAAATATGTCAGTATTGACCCAGTATTTATCCTCATACTCATTGCAGTCCCTCCCCAGAACCCACTTCATGGCTATGATAGCTATTAAATGCTTATTCTTGGTTATTCTCTTCAGCCTCCTATTCGAGATTTCACCTAGGAATGTTGTCTAGGACTTGTTACAAACTAGCCTAATGGGAGTATTCATGGTACTAAGCTCTATGCAATTGCCTAAGTCTAGCTCTACACAACTACTAACACTAATCCTATCCAATCGCATAATACTAATTCTTCCAAGTCACTAAGTGTGATTTTTCTATTGTCTAAGCATCTATTTATAGAAATAGTCAGGATATGCAAGGCAATCTATGTGGCTTAAGCATGATGCTAATCAAGTACTAACTCAAAAATCCCACCAGAGCTTGCTCAAATTTCCCACCCAATTGCATCTACTAGGTATGAATTGCTACATGCAAAATTAATAAGAGGTAATTAAGTATCATAAATTGGTGGCATTCTCAGGTGATCATCTATATGGTCAGATGTTGATGTGTCATTCTACTGACATTTCTCGAACTCTAAAGAGGAACTCATATCTTTTCAAGTAATTATTTCATCTTTGGCTTAATTATTCTCTTTGGGATATTAATTGCCTAGGCATGCAAAAGCCTAAACTACCTTCAAATCATTGGCTCAATTTCCAAGGAAATCACACTGTACGACAAGATTAACAAATCATCATTATGAATTCTTGTCATTTCAAAATAGCAAGAAATTTATTTCGCACAAGCAAAAGAGTTGGTGGTACATGCTAAATTTAATGGTAAAAGGAAGTCGTGGTTGGCTATCCCAAGAAAAGAAATAGCTAAGTATTGCTTGCAGGAAGCTAACATTGTGAAAGCTTTTTGAGCATGCTACCTAGAGTAAAAAATTTTGAGCGCATATAGAGTCGAAGTGAATTGCAAAGAATTTTAGCATAGCCAAAATTTATAGTACCTTGAAATGGCTGAAAGTTCTTAGATGGAGGCATAGGTCAAGGTAACCAAAAGCTTGTATGACGCCATGATAGAAGCACCAGTTGTCAATATTTTTTATGACACCTCTTATGTGTCGCTTACGATGCTAGAAAAACTAGAATGGATTCATACATGAGCTCTAGAAAAGCCCAAAAATTATAGGGACCAAAGCCAAATAAAGAAGGATTGGGAGAATATCCATGATCCCATCCTCATAAAGAACCCTAAGACTCTTAGGAAAGGATCTTGAGAAAGAATGAAAAAGGTTGATAGCACATAGAAAATTCCCTATAAGCTATGGTTCAATGGTCTTCTACAGTATATGGTCCCCTTTGTGCATTACTACCCAGAGCTCGTTCATGAGGCCATTGAACATTTAAAACTAGATACCAACACCATCAAAGGCTGGGAATTAAGAGCTAACATCAGTGTAGATGCTATCTAGAGCATGCTATGCATCCCTGAAGGTCACTCTAAAGTTGACAAGATTGAGTCATTTACTCTAGAAAATGGGTGCAGATTTCACAGAGGCAGAGACAAAGCTTTGGAATTCTATAATGTGGAACCACAAATTTTAGTTGTGCACAACATCTTCAAATAAGATATGCAAGATGCACTCTCTATGATGACGTTTTTTTTTGGCTTGGACGAATACAAATGGGTGCAGGAATTTCAGCTAGGTTTGGGTTTTTTAGTTACATAGGCAACAATCCTTGTTCTAGTATGAATTCACAGGAGTCATCTACTATGAAATGATAAAACAAATAGGGGATTACTACATGCAACACAAGTTTAGGTTTCCTTCTTTACTTGCTCATATGTTTTTATACCAAAACCCCAAATTCTTCAATAAAAAGATGTCATTATCTATTTTTACTGATGAGGGAGCTAGAAAGTCAGTTTCTATATGGACTCCCATCCTTTCAACAACACATGATTATTATGCATTTTTAAAGTTTTTCTTAAGTCTGATTTCATGAGATTTCGATAAGGATGGCTATCTGCATTAGCTTTTCTCCAACCAAATGAAGTGGATGTAGAGCTTCACTCCTAAATTCAATTGGTTCCTCAGGAGGGATTTACATTCATCCAAAAGTGTGGCTTAACCAAGGAGCCATTCTGGCTCCTAGAGTGTGTCACACATAGGGTATTGGCCCTTGAGATGTTCTGAAAAATGTCCATTATTAATAAATTTTGTGGAGGAGAGGGCAAGAGAGGATTTTTCAAATGCCTGCTAACCTTCAAATGGGTGGTAATGGCGAAAAGCAATTGCATATGATGTTGGAAGCAAAGTTGGCTCATCTGGAGTTAGTGTTGATCTACGACAAATGATATTACAAACTCTTCAATAACTTAGGTAACAAATTCATCAAGGTAACCCATATCCCCCAACCATATTAGGAAAAGTGGTGGAGTCCAATGGAGGAGAATGCCGATCTGTTGATGGACCTAGCCTATATTCCTACCGGGATAGCAGGCTACCATGGCATAAATTCTACCTCTAGTTAGCAAAGTATAATGAGAAGCACCAAATAGGGGCGACCCTTCACAATGAGTTGTCAAGGAAATAAAACTAGAGCAAGGAAAGAATTAGGGATTTCTGGATCTACCAACCAAAAATTCAATGCCTTGATGCCCCTTATTAGAGTATAAAGATGGATGAAAGATTTGATAAATTGTGGGATGATGTGCATACTGATTCTGATGTAAGAAATGATGAAAATATTGACCTAAAGGGGGATGAAACACATACAGGGAAGGGAAGGGAAAAGGAAAGTGAAGTACATATGGCCCCAACATAACAAAAAGAAAAGGCAATGAAGTAGCCTAGTAGGGTTTTTTCAAATGTGTAGTTCAAGAAATCATGGTTGGGAGCCTCGCATACATGCACTTGTACCATGAGAAGGTCAAGAACAACCTAGCAGCAATAGTCAAAGACTATAGAGGTGGAAGAATCACCACTCAACAAATGGCAGTGCACAAAGGCAACTTTTGGGGAGATTTTGCAAGAGCCCATAACAAGCCTAGGGCTCGCAATGAGCACAGAGCTAGTGATGGGCAAGGATAGCAATCATTTGCATCACAGGTAATTTTTGCTCCTTCTTCTCTTGCTTTATAATCTTTGGTGTCCCCTTCTATCTTTGTGTTGTCCATCAATTCAAGTGTTGGCCCTTCTTTTTCCACTTTTGCTACAATGGTCGCGAGAGGTTTCTCCCAGTTCTTCCAAGCGATACAATTTGTATTGACTCCTCCATGGATCCTTTCACCTTTCACCATTGCCCAATCTGCATCATCTATCACTTTACCTTCTACATCTACAACCACCATTGATACCCCTCCTACTACTACTATATCAGGCCCAACTCAGTTCACCTAGCAAATGGAATCCACCATGACTCCACTACCACCACAACACCTAATGATTCCTCCCACTGGGTCACAAAATGGGCTTTGGAATATTCCTCCATTCTTCCTACTTACAATCAATCTTCTGAAGAAGAAAGCATCTGAAACCACTACCCTCTCATTCTCTTTCACCCTTCCTCCTAGTGCATCCTTCGTAGGTGAGCTAGTTAAGTCGTTAGCATAATTTATCATAGAGGGCGATAAAAAAAACAACCACAGGCTATCAAGATACATAAGCAAAAGGCCAAGGATGTTAAAAGGCCAGTTAAGCCAAAGGTGCATACTAATTTCAATGAGGCTCAACAATCGCTACATTTCACAACCATGTACCCAACCATCATCAAACCATAGGGAGAGATGCAATTCAATGATTATAACATGTATGCCATGGGATTCAATCTGAGGATAGCTCGACGACAAGAAAAAGTTGAGCTCATGGGAGAGACACAACAGGTGGTAACCACCGACTTCCTCAAGTCTGGTCGCTAGGTAAAGAAAAGGGAAGAAGAACTAAAACTTGTTACAAAGTACAGGATTCAGGTCCTACTGGCAAAGCACAAGATGAGAGATGTAGAATTTGTGTGCTTATCGAAGCAAGAACACACAAAGTACGATAAACTTTTAGAGGAACTCACAAAGTTCCAAGCCCAAGATTCTAGCCCGGTCATCGACCAGTAGCAAAAAAACCAAAAATATCAGGACCAGTTGGCTCAGGCGGAGCAGGAGACATAATGAAAAAGTGAGGATTTTGAGCATCAACGCACTCAATTAGAGCAAAAAATGCAGCAAAAGTATGTAGACTTTGAGGAACGAAAAGCTCAATTAGAGAAGGAACTCCAGAAGAAGAAGCTTTCCCTTGAAACAAAATCAACAAACAAAAACTGAGCTGAGGAAAATTGGTCTACAAAATTGAGAACCTTGTAGGGATAGCTTGTGGCCACAAACAAAAAGATTGTGGAATTAACATAGGATGTTGGTTCAAGGGATGTAGAGATTTCCCTTATGAAGAATTCTCCCCAACCCGTTGCTACCCAGTGGGACCTCCTTCCAGTGGCTCAACAATTATACATTTTATACTGGGAAAATGTCAAGGCATTATGCCTAACTCTTCAATTGATGCTCCAATTTATGGTGGAGGAAACAAGTTATGCAGGGAAGTTCATGGAGCGATTGAGCAGTTCCCAAAATCCATCGTGGAAAAAGTTCCTGAGGACAAAAATTTGTTAGATAAGCTATACATGATCCTGGATGAGGACTTAGCCAATGCAGGGATTGGGGACCAAAAGGCCACTACCAAAATAGCGAACAAGTTCATCCACTATCACACAAATATCCTCCATGCTATAAAGTTCACTACCACACTAGACTGAACCATGAATAGTATGCAGGCTAGGTTCTCCCAACTAACTTAGATGGGCTTACCCTACCTGTTTCTTTCCAACAACTCAGTTGCTACTGTGGAGCAGATTGTGACAAATATAGAAGAGAAGTAGCAGGACATATCCACTTTCCAAAGCTTCACTCAACCACCTACTATAGAGGATATTGAGGGAGTCACTCATCAGATTTTGTGGCTTCTCTTCTAGCTCAAGTTCGGGGATGGTATATCCATGACACTGCCATATAAAAAAATGATTGATTTGCATAGAGCACAAGATAATCTGTGTGACATATCGATGCCATTTGAGGCCAACTGGTTGCCTCTACAGACCACTCTCTCCGAGCTCTGATTGCATCAACAAATGGATAAGGCTTTGGTTCGTGAACTAGAAATTTTTTGGGTTCCTTATTTTGCAAGTGAAATGCCCTTGATAGTCGCCAAAATTTTTGGATATATTTCCTCTAGCTCCCTTTAAGTGGATTATTTTGCTAAGTTCAGCCCACACTACATGTATTCCAAATCCCTTTTTCTAAGAGCTTCATGTGTTGTCACCACATGTCTACCAGGCGCTCTCCACAAAGAATCATTCCTTCACTCTCCTACTAGCTCCTGCCACGCTTCCACGTATCCACACTGCAGGCACTTCAAGGCTGCTTCCCTTCAGTTTTCAATCAGGCCCCATCCGCATGCCATGTAACATCCATTTATGTTCACTTTTTGGGTGGACCCCACAACCAATGCTAATGGTAGAGACTACAACATGTGTCTTCAACATGGGGTATTTTTATCGTAAGGAGGAGGAAACAATGAACAAGCCCCAACCTATTGCCACATGTCTCTTTTGTGGGGACTTCATTGAAGGGAAGGAGAGAGTGGCCAACATTCCCCACCAGATTTCCATGTATTCTAACTACCTTCATAGGTGAATGACACATGTTTGCACAAGGGTTTGTTAGGACCGCTACCATCATTCAGAGGGGATGCATCTATTTTGAGAGTGACTACATTCCATGGCCTAAATCTTTTCTATTGTAATGGTTTAAGGAAATCATTATTGCAGGCATCATTGTTGGTGATTGGGGAATCTTTCTATTATTGACTCTCCAAGCAATGGGATTTTATCTATATATACTACTTCTTCCTTCCAAAAATGAGTTTGAAAGATATAGAAAATATAGGGAAAAGACACTAGGCCTTTTTGTATTTCTTTTAGATTATTGTATAAGACTCTCAGGTTGTTCCATTATTCATCCTTTCTATTTTCTTAAGCTATTTGATAAAACATTATACTGTGCCAAATGTTATTGTCTTGAATTGTTTATTTGTAGAACTTCTATCATTTCAATATAAGCTTGTTGATTTAGACCATGTCTTTTGACTCTTATTTTCAGTAAATCTATATGGGAATTATTTTATGTCATTAGATAAATTATTCAAGTTTTCATCTTTGATTTTTGTTATTCTAGGACATAACAGATTGTTGAATGAGCCCTTAACTTGCATCCAAAAGATATATTTATCATTCCTTACATCTAAATCTTGGTGCATCACCTTAGTTAGATCTTTATTTTTATATCTAATTCATTTTCCCATTCCAAAACCCCAAGTACAGAAGAAGCCAACTTCTTTATAAACCTGGAGGCCACTTAGTTTAGAGCAATTGCTTGCCCCATTAATTGAGTTTCCCATAAAGGTTATTACCTTGCCAATTTTTAGCATCAATAGATACCATGAAAATGGAGCCAAGAGAACTAAGTGAAAAACTCGTAATGAATCAACCAAAATAGGAGAGATTATAGGTCAATTTTTTGTATTGTATTCACCAAATGATGTGTATATAAAATAATTTTAAACCAACCAAATTCTAGAAAATGGAGGGAAGGGTTGTTCAAAATTCATAACAAACTAACAATATGTGAGAGTCAAATACCTCTCTATCAACCAACTCTCGAAGTAAGAAAACCAACTCGCCACCTAAGCAAGTGATTATCCTATAGAGTAAAATAACTAGTGTAAATAATGGTAAATCATGAATCTTACACCAACACATGATTATGTATCACTTTAAACCAACAATACACTTCCCAAAGCTAAGATTGCCATAAAAATTAAGGTGTGAAACTTTCCAATGAATTAACAACACATGGGAAGACTCTCAAGGATAAGGGGGCAATTTTCATATACAAAGTTTCCTTGAAAAAATAGATGGAAAAAATAATTGACAATAAAACAACGAAACTACTTGAAACTAGAGGATATTAGCACCCATAGAGGACACTATCACCTAGAGAGGATGGTAGTGCAAGTTATCTAGTGTCTTAGTTTGGTGTTGGAGTCGTAGATTAGCATTGGAGTCCTATTCCAGTGTTGGAGTCCCTATCAAAAACTATAGTCCTTCCCAAGAATTGTTGACTTATTCCATCATTGGAGTCCTAGCTAGTGAGAAAACCCAAGCTAGGATTTGGTTGCCATGACATGCCAAACACTCAATAACTACAAAGAATAAGCCTCTATAAAAGACTTTGAAATAATGAAAAAATTTAGGGGAATAAGAAGGTCCTAGACATTGAATCTCGCCTCACACATTAACCCACAAAGAAAAGTGTTATAAGTCGATTTTATCTAAATAACATGAAATCTTAAAGATCATTCAATATAGCATGTGTATTTGACTCCAACATTGAGGCACATAAGAACAATTATAATACCAACACCACCTATGTGGTCCATTTACAATACACCCACAAGGGAGGTGCAATGATTACTTTAAAATTTAATACAAGGGCTTAAATTTCCTTAAAATATATCTTACAATATTTTGGCAATGAAATAATTAAAGAAAACATTTTCCAATTGGTTCACGATATTGGATACCTTCCTAATATCTTTGAACTTCAATAAATATGGTTTCCACACCACCCAACATCATGGTACCCTTATGTCTACTCCCTTTGTGATAGGATATAGTCACATAGGCCACAAACACATCACTCACGCAAAAGGAGCACAACTCCAAAGCACACCAATCAATGCAAACGATGACATATGCACATGATATTATAAAAAAAAATCATAACACATACATGCTATAAGCATGATCACTTCAAATACATAAAGGAAAACATAAATATCATCAACCATAATACACATATGCTCAATTAAAATACATCACCAACAGAAAGCATAAAGGATAAACCCTATCAAAAAACATATAGCACAAACATAAACACATGCAACCATGATCCCATATCCCATAAACATCCTCACACACAATCAATTCTCTTCTAGCCTAACATGGTTGGTGATAGTTCTCTCATTAACACAAAGTCCAATGACATCAAGGACAAGGAACCCATAGGATCTAGGGAAGGAGTGTCATTGCAATAGGCTGAAGAGATCACTAAAGAGTCAATTATGATCAACTCACCTTGCGAGGAATCCAAATTGTAAGTCCCAAAATTCCATGAGAATACATACCATCCATGCTCATACCAAACCTATACTAGTGCTCTAGCTATGCCATAGGAATCCTTATCTTCGTTAATTTTATTTGGAACCCAATGTCCTTAGTTAGCACTTATTAAGAAAACTACCTAGCAAGATAACCTCGACCCCTTTGTGCCCTAAAAAATGTTGGGATCCACCCTTTTCCTACACCATACACCTCAAGTCCAAGGCTCATCATGTTAATCTACTATTTAGGAATGACATGAATTTCAATACAAAATTTTGGTGGATAACAACAAACATGATCTTAAAATTTATAAATCAAAAAATAAATAAGGATACTTTTTACCCCATATCAAAAATTCATGCAAAATAAATCAAAATTTTAAATTTTCTAAAATATGTAACAAAGGGAAAGCCATGCAATTTCCAAATCCACCATAAAAGAAAGCTTGAAATTTTAAAATTCAAATTTCAATTTTCTAAAGATACCCTTTAGTTCTAAATAAAAAATAAATAATGATAATTCTTTTATCACATTAAAATTCACCATAGATCATTTAAAATTTTAAAATTTCTATAAAAAAATTCATGTGAAAACCATAAAAAATTTCAAATCCAAAATTGAAGAAAAAATTTAAATTTCTAATTTCTAAGAATAAGTTGTGGTTTTAAATATGCCCAACAACAAACTTTTGAGGTCAATTTCACATTTCAATTATTTTAGATTTTTTTATGAGAATGAGGGCACAAAATTGAGTTTTTCAAAATAAAATAAAATTATAACTACTATATTTCTTTCAATTTTGAAACGAAAAGGAAATTTCTATGGTCCTTTAAGGGTGAGCATGCCATCCAATGAAATAATCAGAACCAAAAATGAGGAGATGATTATTAAAATTGAGAAAAAACAAAGAGCCAAAGGCTCCAACACCACAAATTTAGTCATTCATCTTCAACACTTCATTAGTATATTCAATGGCTTTATATAGTCACACAAACTACAACTACCCAAAAAATAACTAATAACTAATCTCAACTAACTAAAGTGATTATTATATAATCACTTACATTATTAATTATTATTCAATAATCTATGGTCAGCACTAATTTCTAACACCCCCCTTTAGTGCTAACATAAGAATTTTAATTTTGGTGTTGCAATATCTACAATTGGATTACCTAAAACTTTCCCCCCTCTAATGAATTTTTTTCTTTAAATGTCCATATCTACTAGTAATGCACCCAATTACACCCAATTACAGTGTGCAAATACAAAATCTATTACACACTTATGGCCCCATAAAAATAAAATAAAATTGGGAATCCAAATTGTGATCCTAATGAAAGATCACAGAGTGTGATCCAAAATGTTAAGCCAAAAACTAACATAGAATTTAATCCAAAAACAGGTAATTCCAATTTAATTAATATAAGACATGATACAATTCCACCAATTTTTTAAAAATGACATTATACTTTTAGTTGATATTAATATAATTCAATCAAAACACCATTCTTGATTACAACATTATTCAATTAGTATAATTCTTGGTCAGCATGCATTGAGTAACCATGTGAAGTAAAATAGTGGCATAATAGATTTTTCACAAATAGAGGGAAGAAATAATGTAGATTTGTTTACATTGTTCTGATACGGAAAATAATCTCCAAAGTTTATGTTGTTAGAAAAAGTTCAATGCAGAAAATGTTGAATAAGATTTTTCTATGTTGATAGAAAATATTGAATACCTTATTTTCGAGATTGTAACATTTTTTGTTTTGATACAAAATATTCAATGATGTCATCTTCCATTTAATTCTAATATGGCAAGACTTTTCTGTGTTGATAGAAAATACTGAATATTTTTTTCTCCATTTAAATTTGATATGACAAGAATTTTCTGTGTTGATAGAAAATACTCAATATTTTCTCCATTTAATTTTGATAGAACAAAAATTTTCTGTATATTCCTTCATTTAATTTTGATACCATGAGAGTTTTCTACTTTGACTAAAAATACTACTGAATACCTTCACCCTTCATTTAATTCATGTTCCCAACAGCTAAGACTTTTCTGTGTTAGGGTTAAAAACTATTGATTACCTACCCACCTTTCTTTCTGTAATATTGAATTCACAAAAGACATGATAACTTTCCTTGCTCAGTACGACATTCAATATCACTGCCATTTCCACACTGAGATTTTGACAAAAGGAGGGAAAACTTTCCAAAATTTTGTTGTTACAGCAAACACTTTCCAAAGCTTTCGCTGGTAGAAAATTCAAACTGCCTTCTTTCTTCACACTTCTCAGAAAATGCTCAATGCTTTTATCTGTTGGAAAGGAAATGCTATTTTAATTTTCTTTGTTTGGACAGGAAATAATGTTAAAGCTTAATAATATCATTTCAGATTTTATTATAGGTGATTATGAATTTTCTTACATTCTTTTTCTTAAATTTCAATTTTTAATTAACTTATCTAAATTTAATAGAATGTATATTTAAGAAAAAATAATTTAGATTAGTTAATTAAAAATTGAAATTTGATATTTTTTTGTTAGAAATTTATAATGTATAAATGAAAATAATAATATTTAGTTTTATAATTGATGTAAAAATATTGATGTAGATTTGAATTTAATATAAATTTAAATTTGAATCTCTAGTACGTTTTGAGATTGGGAATAGTAAATAATAGATTAGTAATAATCTTGGAATCAAAATCTTCTATTTACACTATGTAGGAAGGAGTTTCATAATTAAGAAGGAAATTGTGACTGATCTTGTCCCACATAGATGAATTTGTACTATATGTTTTGCAAAATTTTGTTCTTTACTTCATTTGATCAACTTTGGTTTATTTTTCTTTTTGATATCTAATGTAATAGTGGTGTTTATGAATGACATTGTATGGCTATTAGTATGTAACAAGAGTGCTTGTTAGATCCTAGGTCCACCCTAATAAACATGAATGAACAAATAAATAAAATTAACCTCCAATCATTCATATGCTCCTAGGATATTTACACAAAACCATATTCCTTTTAGTACATTAATTGAAGTGTTTTTACACATGATATGTGAATATTTCTTGAAGAGTTAGGATATGATTAGAAAGAATGCATGAATGTCTTTACATAAAATGACATAAAAAAAAAAATTGCACAAATTTGTGATTAATTGGCCCTAGGTGGGAAAGGTAATGAAAGGAAGTTAGCTAAATTTGAATTTAGGTGATATGAGCTTGTAATTGTAAAGACATTTATGACTATAAACCAATCATGAAAAACAACACTTCCTTAAAATAAGCACAAACCTAAATGGGAAACAACATGATTATACAAATTCAACCATTACATTTTTCCTCCATTTTAAGGTGCATGCGAATGGTAGAATGATTATACATCTAAAAGTATGTAGCATTCATAAATGTGCATGTAGGTATATCTCAAACAATCAAAGGATATCACTATGGGGTCCATTTAAAGTAATTAGCCTTATGAGGATGTGATCATTAATGTTCACCTTCCATATAATCACTATAAGAATAAAAGATAAATCTCTATAAGAACATGTAACTATTTATAGATCTAAACATGAGAATAATAACAAAAAATATACGTCTACTTGAAAATTTATTGTATCCATAAGATGCAAGAAATTTTTAGGAGAGGGAAAATGACACATAAAAAGTAAATTTAATCATACAACCATGTAAGCATGTATTGTTACGTAATCATATAAGCATATACATTAATGATTCTCACTATGTAACTATCATATATGTTCCTTGAAGGATAAGCATGATAAATACATGGGTTGAAGATGATATCAATGGATAATAATGTTTCTCCCAATGTAGGAATTTTTTTGTGGTGTGATCCTTAATGACCCAAAACAACCATATAAATGCAATTAAATTATACCATAATAAAGGAGAAGCTTGATGCTCCCATATATGAAAATATGACCACAAAGATATAATGTGTAAAGAGAATGAATGATGCTTCCAAATGGGAAGGCTTGATTTCACCACAAGTGTAATAAAGAGGGATGCACAATGCTCCCAAATGAGAATGATCAATGCTCCTAATATGATAAAAAGGAAGGTTTATTACCCTTGTTGTGATAAAGGGAAATGCTCAATGCTACCAAGTGAGATCAAATGGTTCATGTGAGAACACTAATGTAATATATATGTGTAAAATATTTTATCAAATAAGAAGCCCCTCATGGGAATGATGATGTAATAAAGTGAAAATATGTATAGGGGAAGGAATGTTGCATCCCATATAGTAAAGATACAACAAAAATTACTAAAATGGAAAAGGATGGATACACAATGCTCCGCTAATGTAACTTAAATTATATGTCAATGTGATTTTAAAATTAAAGTAGCATGACCAAATAAGATAGTTTAAAATGGCATGGTACAATTTATGATATAAGTGATGATTTAAATAACATGGCATCAATAAGTATGAAGGTTTTAACTAATTACTATGTATTTATGTGAACACAAAATCATATGGATAGCTAAATATCCATATTTGTACAAAGTAGAAAAATGAAGCTCATAAAGTAAAACGTTATGAGAAAGGTAAATTAATATTGATCCTTTATGTAGAGAAAAGTGCAAATGGTATGGGGGATGGAATGGTGCCACTGATCTCTAACTTGAATAAATTAGCCATAAAGGTTCAAAGTATAAAGAGGGGAGGGAATGGTTTCCACCAATGTAAGGTTGTATGTTAAAGATATGGAAAATTAGTGCACATGATGGGGGACTTCATTATTATGTTGAATGGACAAGACAACTAAGAGGGGGGAGGTGAATCAATTGTCCATTAGAACATTAAAACCTTTAACATTCGAATATGCATTAGTCCTTAAACCCTTAACAACCACTTAAATCCTTATCATGCATTAGAAAAATGTAAACATGAGAAAAAATCATGCAAACATAGCCAAACACATGAGAATACTAGTTTTATATGGAAAAACAAAGAAGAGAAAAACCATGGTGTGGATTAGCTCACAATATAAAGTAATTTGCAACATCAAATACAATATGCTCATTGACAAAGGACTTACTACTCAAAAGAAAAGAAGGGAAATCACTACAAAGGGCTCACTGCCAGATTATAAAAAAGAATAAAGAAGAATGTTACAATGAGAAATCCATCACAGAGCTCAATAGAAAGATCCACTATAACATCACTGTACTTTCACAACTTCTTTGAAGAATGTAAGCACCTTCTTCTCATTGCTTCTAGTAGTCTAACACATTAAAGCTCACACTACATTTCACACATCATGATGAGGGAGCAAACCCGAGACACAAAAAATGATGCAAACAACTAGAGAAATTTTATTATTGTTCAGAAAGGAAAATTTTACATACAAAGGATCTCAAATCCTTGAGCTTTGCAATAAATGCAAATTATAGAAATTACAAAAATTACAAAAATTCCCCTTTCATAGCATGCAAACTCTTTTCCCAAAAAACTCCCCAAAAATTAGAAATTAGCCCATAAATAGCCCCTTTTTGGTTTGGAGCCAAAAACAACATTCCAATTATGAGTTTTGGTGGTCTGGCGCCAAAAATTACAATTTGAAATTCAAAAATTGGCAATTTTCCAAAAATCAACCAACTTCTAGAAGCCATAACTTTTGATTCGGGACTCCGTTTTGCGAACCATTTGAACCATTGGAAAGGTATCAGAGTGAAGAATGCACTAAGATCTAGTCCCACTAGTTTTGAAGATTTTTGGGTCTGTACAAGACTGTTTAGTGCCTCAAACCAGACTCGAAAGGTTTTTCAGGGTAAAAAGTAGAAACTGAAACTTGAATAACTTTCAAACTGTGAATGATCTTGACCTGATTCTTTCGCCAAAGTGCTTATTTTTCTATCTTGAACCTTCCCATAACTTTTTTCTTCCCATGCCTTCAAATTCACACCTGCTAAAAATAGCAGTTGAGCAAAAAAAGCAAAAAAACAGTTTTGAAAGTTGGGAACTCTTATTCAATGAAAAGGGTATCCAAAAATGTAAAAAAAATCTACAAAAATTAAACAAAAGGAACATAAATGGAAAGAATATTTTTGGGTGATGGAAGATTTCCCTCACACCACTGAATTCTCCTGCATCAAACACCTAGGGTAATTTGAGAAGTGACCCCATCACATCTCAGATGGTTGAGGAAAACCCAAACGGTCAACCTCTACCTTAGACAACCAGGATGAATCTTCCACAGGTCTTCCTCTCCACTTCACCAGATATTCTTCATACTTCCTGTTTATAGTACTCCTTCCCACATGGCTATCCAAGATTTCTTCAATCTCCTCCTTCTCTAAAGTAGGTGCTAGAATTCCAAACTCTTCCATTGTTGGTACTTCCTCTATGTCACCTTCATGATACTTTGTCAAATCTAAAATATTGAACACAAGGGAAATATTGACTCCATCAAGCAACTCTACCTCATATGCATTCCCTGAATCATGCCTCTTCAAAATTTTATAGGGACCAAACTTCTTCATCTTCAATTTGTTATAGGTCCCCACTGGAAACCTTTCTTTCCTCAACTAGACCATCACTTCATCACCAACCTGAAACTCCTTATACCTCCTCTTCTGATCTGCCTTAGCCTTATACTGCATATTCATCTTGTTAATATTTTATTTTACCTTCTCATGTATATTCTTGATGTGCTTTGCAAAGTCTTAGGCTTGGACACCTGTCTTCTTCTCTTGGTCCATCTTCCTCAATTTTGGAGTGGTTCTGGGACTGCCCCCATACACAATCTAGAATGGTGATCTACCAGTGCTTTTGTTGAAAAAAATTATTGTAAGAAAATTTTTCCTGGGGTAAGATCAAGTCCCATCCCTTTGGTTTATATCCTACCAAGCATCTCAATAGGTTACCTAGACTTCTATTCACAACCTTAGTATGCCCATTAGTTTGTGGATGGTGTGCAGAACTGAACTTCAAATCTATTTTCAACTTCTTCCACAAGGTCCTCCAAAAGTATCCAACAAATTTTGTGTCACGATCTGAGACTATACTCTTTGGTAGACCATGTAGCCTCACCACCTCCCTGAAGAACAAGTCAGCAATGTGGATTGCATCATGGGTCTTCTGGCATGGGATGAAATGTTCCATTTTCAAAAACCTGTCAACTACCACAAATACTAAATCATTCCCTCTTTATGTGCTTGGAAAACCAAGAACAAAGTCCATACTTATATCCTCCCACTACCTCTCTAGTATAGGTAAGGGTTAATAGAACCTAGTATTCTAGCTCACTCTAACCATCTGACATACCCTGCAACTCTGGGAAAAATTCTTCACATCTTGTGATAACTGAGGCCAATAATAATGCTCACTGATAATGGCAATGGTCTTGACCAAAATGTCCTACCATTCCTCCACTATGCTTCTCCTTTATTAGATTCTCCCCCGTGGAACTCCTTAGAATACACAATTGACTTCCCTTAAACAACATGCCATCCTAGATTATGAAATCCAACCATTTCATCTTGTCAACTATAACAGGATCCTTGCAAGCATTCCAAGCTTCTACAAAATCAAGATCTTTAGGATACAACATCTTGAGTTCATTGAACCCAACCACTTCAATCTGCATCTTTTTCACCAATGTTTTCCTCCTACTTAAGGCATCTGCAACCCTATTCGACTTCCCACTCCTATGCTTTAAAACAAAGGTATAGCTTTACAAAAATTCTACCCATTTCATATGCCTCTGATTTAATTTTCCTTGACTACTCAGGTACTGTAATGCTTGATGATCAGTATAAAAAAAAATTCCTTCAACAACAGATAATGTCTCCATTTATTTAATGCTTGCACTATTGCATAAAATTCTTGATCATATACAAAGTACTTTCTCTTTGCATCATTTAACTTTTCATTGAAATAGGAAATGGGCTTACCTTCTTGGCTCAACATTTCTCTAATGGCACAACTACTAGCATCACAATCCACCTCAAAAACCTTATTTAAATTTGGGAGGGCTAAAACTGGTTGTTGTCACTTTCTACTTTAACAGATCAAAACTCTTCACTGCTCTAGTGTTCCACTTGAACTCTTTTCTATCCCCTCTCATTATTTCAGTTAGGGGTGCAAAAATACTACTAAAGTTCCTAATGAACTTTCTGTAAAAACTAGCCAAACCATGGAAATATCTCACCTTTGTAGTAGTTCTTGTGGTAGGCCATTCTAGAATATCCTTCACCTTCTTTGGATCCATTTTCAAACCCTCTGTTGAGACAACAAACCCCAAGTACAGTAACTCTTTTTTAACAAAACTACACTTTTTCAAATTTATCAATAATTTCTCCTCTCTCAACTTCTCAAAAACCCTAAGAATATGCATTAAATGCTCATCCACGGTCTTACTAAAAATCAAAATATCATCTAAATACATAATGACAAAACTTCCTAGAAACTCTTTTAGTACCTCATTCATGAGCCGCATGAATGTGCTCAGTGCGTTGGTTAGCCCAAAGGACATGACTAACCACTTGTATAGACCCTCCTTGGTCTTGGAGGCAGTCTTCCATTCATCACCCTCTAGAATCTAGATTTGGTGATATCCAATCTTCATATCGATCTTTGTGAAGTACTAAGCTCCACTCAAACAGTCCATCAGGTCGTCCATCCTTGGTAGGGGAAATCTATACTTGATTGTTATCTTATTTATGGTCTGAGAGTATGTACAAAGCCTCCACTCCCCATCCTTCTTTAGTGCTAGTACTGTAGGTACTACACATGGGCTCAGACTCTTTTGAATCAAACCCTTTCTTGACAACTCTTGAACTTGTTAGTTCAATGCCTCATTTTCTGCAAGAGTCATTCTGTGAGCTACCTTATTTGGAAAACTAGCTCCAAGGATCAAGTCAATCTGATGATTGATTTTCCTCACTGGTGGTAAACCCTCAGGTAAGTTATCAAAAATAATCTCCTGAAACTCATCCAATAGTCTAGACAATTCTACTAGTACCTTCTCACTATCTTCTTTATCCATTCTAGGAATCAGTGCATAACACATATGCTCATGCTTCATGCCTTCTAAAAATTTCCTTCCATCAACAAAAAAAATTCTAGCACTATTGCATACCTTTTCTTCATCCTTCTTTAGGGGTGTCAACTCATGGTAGACTCCATCCTTCATCAGGGAATAAGTGTTTGCATGGCCATCATGTACAACTCGCCTATCAAACTACCACGACATCCCCAATAACATGTAACATGCATCCATGGGGATGATATCACATAGTACATCATCATGATAGCTTCTGATCTTGAACTTCACTAGACACTTCTCATTGACCAAAACTTTATGTCTTTCTACAACTAGGCAATCTGATATGGATGTGGATGCCTCTCCCTTTTCAGCTTCAAATTCATAACCATCTCTTCTGACACTAGATTATCGGTGCTCCCACTATCAATAATGACATCACAACATTTGTCTTCACACTTGCACCTTATGTGGAACAAATTCTTCCTCTATTCTAGCTCCTTCCCTTCAGTCACCAGGGATCTTCTAACCACTAGGGCTTCTCCCCTCTTCGCATGATCTGAATGCTCAGATTGAACCTCCTTGTTTGCATGTGCAACCCTCCCACACCCTTCTGGCCTTTTGTCTGTCCTTCCTTGGTGTTGTGGACATTCATAGGCTCAATGCCCTTCTTCACCACAATAGAAACAAGTTCCTCTGAAACCACCTCTTCCAAGTCATGGCCCAGATCTTCCTCGTCCTTACCTCTTTGATCACCATTGTTTTGATCATGAGGGTGGTACAAGTTATCATTCTTCTGGCTTCAATTAGTACCCACATCTTCATTTTTCCGTTCATCCTCATTTCGACTTCCAGAAGATCTTCCAATACCCCTTCCACTTTGACCTCCTCATCCTTTTTGCTTGTTATCAAATCGTTTGTTTAGTTTCTCCTCAACTTTCAGAGAAAACTGGTATGCATCCTCAATGGTGTTCATTCTGACCAGGCTTAGCTCCTCTTGAATGCTTGGTCGTAACCCATTAAGATAACAGGCTACCTTCTCCTTGTTGGCCTTTGCATGACTTGTTCTGATGATCATCTTGTGAAAATATTCTATGTATTCTTTCACAAATCTACTTCCTTGCTTCAACTGTTGCAATTTCTTCAGTAGATCTAACTCATAGTCCACTGGTATGAACTGCTTCTTTAGTTTCTCCACCATGTGATCCCAACTACTGATCTTTCCTTTTCATCTTTGATTTATCTCCAACTAGATCTTTTTCCACCAAATATTTACATGCCATTTAGCTTTGTTTTTGTAAACTTAATTTGATATGGGTCCTCTACTTCTTCATACTCGAAATACTCTTCTAGCTTGTTGATCCATTCAATCAACTCTTCCTGGTTTAGACATCCAGAATAACTAGGAACTTCTATTTTGGGTCTTTTTCTGATCTTTGAAATGGCCCTTATCAACCACATCTAATCTTGATCAATCGCTTCTTCTTCCTCTTCTATGTCTGAATCTTCCACCTCTTGTTCATCCTTGCTTTCTCCTCTCCTTCCTGGCTTTAACCCTCTTCTCATATGTTCCTTCAATTCATCAATTTGTCTCTAGAGGGCTTTGAAACCCTCAGCCACCAATGGATCTCTTCCACCAACATTTCTGCCACCTCTACCACCTCTGGCACCACCATGCCTACTAGGCATCACTCTTAGAGGCATCTTGAATATCTTGAACACACAACCACGGTCCTAGTGCAAACTACCTCACGATCTGTGATCTGTCCACACACTCAAGAAAACCCGCTCTTATACCACTTGACGAGGGAGCAAACCCAAGACATAGAAAATGATGCAAACAACCAAAGAAATTTTATTATTGTTCAAAAAGGAAAATCTTACATGTAGAGGATCTCAAATCCTAGAGCTCTACAATACATGTAAATTACATAAATTATAGAAATTATTTTCGTAACATGCGAACTCTTTTCCCCAAAAATAAAAAATTAGCCCATAAATAGTCCCTTTTTGGTTTGGAGCCACAAAAAGCATTCCAGTTATGATTTTGGTGGTCTGGTGCCAAAAATTAGAATTTAAAATTCAAAAATTGAGTCCTAATTCAAAAATTGGCAATTTTCCAAAAATCGGCCAACTTCCGGAAGCCATAACTTTTGATCTGGGACTCTGTTTTTTGAACCGTTTTAATAGTTGGAAAGGTATCAGAGTGAAGAACATGCTAAGAAATAGCTTTGCTAGTTCCAACAATTTTTGGGCCCATACGAGACCATTTAGTGCTTTAAATTAGACTTAGAAGATTTTTCAAGGTAATAAGCAGAAACTAGAACTTGAATAACTTTCAAACCATGAATGATCTTGACTTGATTCTTTCGCCAAAGTGCTTATTTTTCCATCCTAAACCTTCCCATATTTTTTTGTGTTCTCATGCCTTCAAATTCACACCTGCTAAAAATAGCAGTTGAGCAAAAAAAGTAGAAAAATAGTTATGAAAGTTAGGAACTCTTATTTGACGAAAAGGGTATCCAGAAATACAAAAAACATCTACAAAAAGAAAAAGAAAAAAGGAACATAAATGGAAAGCATATTTTTGGGTGATGCAAGATTGTCCTCACACCACTAAATTATCTTGCATCACATCACAACTCTATACTTCACAATACACATAACATTACACATTTCTCCATCAACTCAACACTCATTTATACTATCCTCAACATTGAAAACAATCTCCAAGGTTAGTTGTGCACCTCAACCATGAAAATTTAAATTAGGCGGGCACTAAACATTCTTGTGGTAGAAAAGAATGAAGGTGGAACATACCACTCCTTAACTCAAATCCAAATACACATATACGCGTTACAACTCTTTCATAATCACTAAAGCATATTTGCAATTAGTTTAAACACCCAACATCGGCTGAACTTATGTTAACACCATAAAAAATTAAGTACACACTTCTTTTGAATTAAATATGACTTGTGAACAACATATACATCACTTGAACATAATCTATAATATTCTATACACACCTTAAAATCCAACAAATTCCATTGCAACAACTTTCGCCTAATGAACATACTATTGGACACTAGGAACACTAAGAGGGGGGGTGAATTAGTGTTCTAGAATATTTGATTTTCAAATCAGATCTAAAACTATCAACAACAATAATTGAACTGAAAACATCATCCATAGCATATAAATATATGGAAACATGCAATTAAATTAATGAACACCATAACACCAAATATTTTTACATGGAAACCCTGTTAGGGGAAAAACCATGATGGAGATTAATCCACAATGTATACTCTATTAAAAGTATGATAAAAGAGAATGCAATTGCATTCAGGCTCACACCCTAGAGCTCACTGCTCAAAACATAAAGGGTCACTGCCTTACAAGTATAATTGAATTTACAAGAAAATTTTGAACTAAGAATACATCTACAAATTCCTGGATTCAATTCCAATGAAGCTTATGTTCAAATTTTGGATCTCTTGATTGGTTCACATTTTTGCTCTGCTCTACTTAGCATACCAAAACTTTTTTGCTCTCAAATAACTAGTCTATCCTTTTTCACTCTCTTCTTGATACACATACACTTCTATCTCTCCTACAACTACTTCACCTCTGCCTACCCAAAATGATTTTTTGATCTCCTTTATATACCCGCTAATCAGAAATTCAATGTATGTTGGCTTTACAACAAAATACAATATTCTTGCTTATGTCATCTCAAATCTATAATTAGAATTGATGCATACCCACACAAATCAGCTAGACTATAGTAGGGACCCAAAAAAAAGTTCCAAACATAAGAAATAGCTAAATATATATTCCACATACATCTGCAATATGACATATAAAACATGTCAACCAAAATGAGAGAATAAACCATGAATCATACTATTGAACCTCTTGACTTGAACTTCGACTAATGCAACACCACAAAACTCACCAGTAGGATAGTATACATGCTAGGAAAACTTCTCTAGAGATCCACACCACAAAATAGTGATCTGGTGAAGTGATAAGATCATCTTATCAACCAGATGTCATGTTCTTCATTCTTTCTATCGGTAGATTACAAAATCTTACTTCTCTTGCCAATATGAACAATAGAAACACTATGGACCATACTGTTGACTCTAGTTGACATCAATTACAACACAAGTAGCAAAAAATGATCTCTCAAATCCATATGCCAATAGTCTCCCCCTTTGGAATTGATGGAAACACTTAGTGAAAAATTGATTAAGTTTCAAAACCAAAAACTCTTTAAAACCAAAATTATTGCTCCCCCTTTGGATGTCACGCAATTTTTCACTACATTCTCTCCCCCTTTAACATCAATGAAAAATATTCTACTACATTTGATCTACAATTATCTTCTTATTCTCTCCCCTTTTGCAAAATAGAGAGTTGGATCAAAATTTGAAAAACTGATGCAAAAATCAGAAGATTATTTTATACTTAGCTTTAATTTCTAGAAGAAATTTCTTCCAAGAGTCCATTGCAATTCCAATAGCTATGATCAAGTTGTTATTCTCTAATGTCCTATTGATAATATGGACAAGGGATTCAGGAATGGTGATTTCTTCTTCCAGCTTTTCTCCTGCCTTTAGCACTTCAATCATTTGCTCTAGCCTGCCTTCAATTAGGTCTTTTACTTTCTAGAAGGCATCAATGAGAGTATTTTTAGCAAAGTGAACCTTTTCATGCTCATCCTACAAACCATGAACCTTTTTTCTTAACTTCTCCATCCTTATCCAAAAGCATACTATAGTCTTGTCCAATTTTGACAAGCTCTTTTTCAATTTCCTCCAACTTGTTCTTGTACTTGTTAACCACATGAGGTCAGCTCAGACAATAATTGAAGAATTTATTGGCCGAATCAATGCACTATCTCAACACATTCATTCTTATCTTCAGCTTGGTAAGAGATAGCCTAAACTGCATCTTCAAATGGGAAATTATTTCCTCCTCTTTCCTATCTAGAGGCATGAATTCCATAGCTTCCTTGACACACTCAATCAGTTCTTCTAGGAGAACATCCTACAAACTCTCCAATTCAATATTTTTATCAACAAAGTATCTTCCTAAAGTTTTCTCAATAACATCCTACTCATAGGATGGTCCATTCAACCATATGCCAGATATCTTTCTCATTCCATCTTCATCCTGAATGATTTGCATTATCTTTGACTTGAACAGAGCACCTTCTTCATCACTATCTTCAGCCATTATTATTTCTAGATCACCTAGTTTTAGTTGATCTCTAGGAGTATATTATTTGAAGTCTTCATCCACTACATCCACAACCAACTATCCTTTCCCTTTTTCTTCAATTTTTTCTAACTTGGGTGTTGGAGGAGTGACACCAACCAAATCTCTTCCTCTCTTCTACTTTTACTTTTTCTTTCTGGAGGATGATCCAACTTTAGTTATTTTTACCAGATGGGGAATAAAACTTACCCCAAAATTTTTTAACACTTTTCTAAAGAAGTTTTCATAAACTCGTTCCCCATTTTCAAAATAGTTTAAATAATCAAATATTTTCTTGTAGACCCGTATATTTTCCTTCTACACCACATTTTCATTCAGAGGAAAGCAATTTAGAAAATACATCATAATGCATATAGCTAGAGTGCCAAACCTAAAGGAGTATTCTATATTCTTCGTTAATTGAACATTCTCCATTAGTTGATCTTTCATCAGACTACATAGGTCAAAGTCTTCATTTTCTATTATCATTTTATGAGCAATATATACAACACCTGTTGAGGTTGATCCTTCTCAGTTTATGAAGAAGATCTTATATGATATTCCATGTGCAACATACATTGTCAATGGATCTTTAATCGATGCAATCATTAGGGCTCTCTGATCTCCCCGCATTCTAGTTAGGGCTTTGACCTCAACATTACAAATCAATTTCTTCTTCAAAATACTACCAACATTGCACATACTTGTTAGATTCTTGATTACATCCTCATAGATTCAATAGGGTTTATCTAGAGTGAGGATATCACCGCTCAATCTATTTAAGATAAACCAAATCACTTTCGTATTGATGAAATGAGGAAATTCATTCCATATATCTGAATTATTATTCTTTGATCCTCCAAGCTTCCTCAATTCGAAAGGAGACAAAAAATTTCTTTCATTCCTAACTTTTTGACTGCTATACTAATCCAAAGTTACTATTCCTTTGATTTGTTTCATCTTTCATGCTGAATAGGGTTCTACCGATTGCCAAATAGATATGAAATTAATGAGCAACAAAATACCTAGAGAATTTTCTGCTGAATTGACCTTTCACACCTTTGAAATTTTGTTGAAGAGGCTCTCCAACTATTCTCCTTCAATACATGATGATGAATTAGGGTTCCAAATTCATAACTTCACATACTTAACTTTCTGCCACTTTAAATGGGTTTCCCTAGAAATTCTGGTTACTCTACAAAATTAGACAACAAATGAAGAATCCAACTGTGGACCTATACCATTTCACCTAACTCAATAGATGATTGCTAATACTTTCAACAATGAATAACACAATGGCTGATGAAATCTTGCAATTTGGTGCCAACAATATCACAGGGGACAAGAGATTTTCATGAAAAACTCCCCCTAGGCCATTCGCCTGAAGTCAATTCCCAGAAGAGTTACTAGAGGGAGCTTCCGATACCACCTTGTTTCCTTCATTAGATTCACTTTTCTTTACCCATGTTTTCTTCATTTGATCTCTTATTTCTTCCACAAATGTTTTTTCTGTTCCTTTGTTGTCTTTTTGTGAATTTATTCCTTGATAAACCAGACCTCTTTTATTCATGTTTCTGTTCATGTAGAATCTTGCAATGTGCCCAAAATTGTTACAGTTGCAGCATACCAAAATATTCTATCTATACCATCCATTCCACTAATTTCCTCCTGACTTGCATTGATTAGCAATATGTCCAAAGCTTCAATAGGTATAGCATTTAATGTTACTTGAACTAATAGACATACTTTTGCATTCTAATGCCTTATGACCAAACTTCTTTCATTTAAAACACTAACCAAAAAATGATGGAGTACTAGGGTTTATCTTTCTTGTACACTGAGAAGCCATATGTCCAAATTTGTTACAAGAAAAACAATATCCATTAAATTTTTGAGTATTGGGTTGTCTTACAGGATGTCTTCTGCCCTTTTTCTTCTTTTTAAGGTTCTTCTGTTAGGATCCAAAGCTTTCACCCTTCTCATAGCCAAGACCATGCTTGCCATTTGTGTCCTTTCCTTTGGTTATATCATCAAGCCTAGCATAACTGATCCTGAATTTCTCCTTGAATTCATTTGCAGTAGCAAGTTCATTCCTGAGAATAACTACCTATTTCTCAAGCTCTTGTTCATTGTTTTTGGATTGTTGTAGTTCAATCTCCAATTGAATGAATCCACTAATAATTCTACTACATTCTTTATATTTTTCTTTTAGGGACTAGGAAAGATTCTCCTCATTCTTCTTTCTCTCTTCAATCTCTTTGGTAAACTTCATTGCCACAAATTTCATTTCAAGATTTAGAGTTGTATTGTCCTTAGTAAGCTTTTCACATTCTTCTATTATTTCCCTTAGGGTTTGATTTAGATGGACATCATCCAGACCTTTTCTTTCTTTCTACTTCAACTAATCACATATTTCCTTCCTCTTTTCCCTTGACTCATTTATCTTATCCTTCAATGATTGAATGAATTTTTCGGTAGCCACAAGATTTTCTTTCAATTCCATGACCTTTACTTTATACTAATCAAGATCATCAAGTGCCACCATAAGCTATTGTTGAAAACCACCAATGTCCATTGTAATTCAAGATCCACCTCAAGTTGTTAAACTTCAGAAGAGGAACCTCACTCTAATACCAATTTTTGGACACTAGGAACACTGAGAGGGGGGTGAATCAGTGTTCTAGAATATTTTATTTTCAAATCAGATCTAAAACTATCAACAACAATAATTGAACTTAAAACAACATCCACAACATATAAACAGATGGAAACATGGAATCACATTAATGAACACCATAAGATCAGATATTTTTACGTGGAAACCCTATTAGGGGAAAAACCTCAATGGAGATTAATCCACAATGTATACTCTATTAAAAGTATGATAAAAGAGAATGCACTTGCATTTAGGCTCACTCCCTAGAGCTCACTACTCAAAATAGAAAGGCTCACTGCCTTACAAGTATAATTGAAATTACAACAAAATTTTGAACTAAGAATACAACATCTACAAATTCCTAGATTCAGTTCCAATGAAGCTCATGATAAGATTCTAGATATCTTGATTGGTTCGCACTTCTTCTCTGCTCTACTTAGCATACCAAAACATTTCTACCCTTAAATAACTATTCTATCCTTTTTCACTCTCTTCTTGATACACATACACTTCTATCTCTACTATAGCTACTTCACCTCTTCCTTCCCAAAATGATTTTCTGATCTCCTTTATATACCTGCTTTAATAAAAAAATCAATACATGTCAGCTTCACAACAAAATATAATATTCTTTCTTATGTTGGCTCAAATCTCTAATTAGAATTGATGTGTACCCACACAAGTCGGCTAGACTATAGTAGGGACCCAAAACAAAGTTCCAAACATAATAAATAGCTAAATATATATTCCACATACATCCACGATACATCATATAAAACATGTCAACCAACATGAGAGAATAAACCATGAACCATACTACTGAACCTCTTAACTCAAACTCTAACTAATGCGATGCCACAAAAATCACTAGTAGGACAATATACATGCTAGGAAAACTTCCTTGGAGATCCACACCACAAAATAGTGATCAGGTGAAGTGATCAGATCAGCTTATCAACTGAATGTTATGTTCTTCATTCTTTATGTCCGTAGATTACAAAATCTTACTTCTCTAGCCGATATGAACAATACAAACACTATAGACCATACTGTTGACTATAGTTTCCATCAATGACAACACAAGTAGCCAAAAATGATCTCTCAGAGCCATATACCAATACATACTCATCCTATACACCCAGTTAACATATTGTAACACAATAATCCAACCTTGTAGAGCACAAAAATTTGAACAACTCAAACTAAAGATAGATAAGAACAATGTAAGAACAACGTTAGATCCACAAGACCAAAAACCATACTAGGAGAAATATAGAGAAAAACCATTTCTACCAGACAACACTATAATACACTATTCACATACTAGTGAACACAACTTTCTTTGCACAATGATCCAAAACCTAAAACTCTATTTATAACAACTATAAATACCTTTTATCAACATATCCAAACCACACAAGAAAATCTTCAATCATGAAGAAAAGCATAGCAAAACTAGGACAGTAATCTACTACACTAAACACCTCTCCAACACATTGATTTCCTCTTTTCTTCAAATTTTCTAAAATTCACTTGGAAACCAAGCACCATAAATACATTCTCACCATTTAGAACACATTTAACTCAACCAAACATATGTTCATCAAATAAACACTAGAGGTTGACACCAATGGTACTACTAATGAATATATAATGTAACAAATCGAAACATCACCAAGGTTGACATCAATGCAACAACGTAGATTTGTTGACATCAATGACAACAAAAACTACACATAGTTGAAACAATCTCCAACATTTTAATTGATTACAACACATGGTGTGAAAAACCAACAACAAAAATATAAAAATTCTAATTACCAAAACACATATTGCACCATAATGCACACTGCTCCCCCTTACACAAGCATCAAGTCTATCCAACACTTTCTCTTTCTCATGACTTAACTTTCACTCTCCTTTTTCACTTTACTCTCTCCCAATTTGACATAAATGGAAAATGGTGACACACTCTCTTTCCCTTTGATATCAATCACACATACTCTTTCTCTCCTCCAAGGGAAACACCTATAAGGGACAATAGCTACTCTACAACTACCTTTAATTTTTACTGCACTCTATTTTCTTCACATCTTCTCTACACACTTGGGCCCCTTAGGAGTGCATAAGAAAACACTTACTTCCCCTAATTGCAATAAACAAAAATGCCACTACCTACTTCAATTGAGAGGTAGCCACCAACATCAATCCAAAACAATGACTTGACCTTGAGATTTACTAGAATAATGCATATTCTTTTGCATCTAGTTTAAACGGGAAATAACCCCTAACTTCTCCTAGAGATATTCAAAAGTATCTTTAGGAAGAGCCTTTGTGAAAATATTTGTAACCTGATCCTTAGTAGGCACATACTCCAACTTTACCTCATTCTCTACAACCTTCTCCCTCAAAAAGTGATACTGGATTGAAATATGTTTTGTCCTTGAATTACCAAATTCTTTGAAATATTAATGAAACTTGAATTATATCACATAAGATATAAATAGGTTCATCATATACCACTCTAATATCCTTCAAGGTCTACTTCATCCATAACACTTGTGTGCAACATGAAACTATAACAATATATTCTTCCTTTGTAGTAGATAATTACACTGAATCCTACTTCTTACTTAGCTAGGACACCAATATATTTCCAAGAAAGAATGTAGCACCACTTGTACTCTTTCTTCCATCCACACAACTTGCCCAAGATACATATATATAAGCACTTAGAGAGAAATCGGTATCTTTTGGATACCATAAGCGATGTTCTAGAGTTCCTCTCAAATATTTGAATATTCTCTTCACTACTGTAACATGTGACTCCTTGGGATCTTCTTGAAATCTAGCCATAAGAAAAAATACATGCATGATCTCTAGTCTAGTAGTAGTTAGATATAGCAGTCCTCTAATCATTGACTTGTACTTGCTTTGATCAGCCTTAGGAGATTCATCATTTTTTCTCAACTTGCAACCAGTAACCATAGGGGTACATACCAACTTAGAGTCTTCCATTCCAAACTTCTTCACAATCTCCTTGCCATACTTTGATTATGAAATGAATATACCTTTCACTGTCTAATTGATTTGTAGTCCAAGGAAGAAATTCATCTCCCTAAACATATACATGTCAAAAAAATTCTACATCTCTTTTGTGTATCTCTTTCACAATACTTCATTACCTCCAAAGATTATGCCATCAACATACACAACCACAATCAAGATTTGATCTTTCTTCACCTTAAAGAAAAGATTACTATTTACAATACCTTTATTGAATTCTTGTTGCAACAAGTACCTATCCAATCTTTCATACCAAGCTCTAGGATCTTGCTCGAGTCCATATAATGGATTCTTTAATCTACAAAATGTATATTCTAAATCCATTGTGCTCTAATACCAATTGTTGGACACCAAAATGTTGGCATATGGACACCAAAGATATATCAGTTGGCATATATGGACACAAATTGTTGGACACCAAATATATATCAGTTAGCATATGGCTACAATATGGATTCTTTATTATTTCATACCTATCGAATATTGTTGGCATATGGCTTCTAGTGTTGTCATTGATGGCAATGGTCTATAGATCAGTAGCTAGTCATTCCAGTAGATAAAGTGAAATACTATGTTACCAGAAGAATACTTGAAGAACATGGTATCAAGTTAGACAACTTCAGTAGATCATAATTTTGTGTTGTGGATCCCTGGGATTTCTTGCTAAGCATGTAGATTATCTTATTATTGAGTGTTGTGGTGTTGCATTAGTTGTAGTACAAGCTTGGAGGTCTAGTAGGATATTTTTTGTCTATTTGCTTGTTGTAGCTGACTCAGTGAATGTGGTGCGTTATGGATGTGTAAAGTGAAATTATTTTAAAAAAATTATGTTAAAATATTTAATTATGGGTTCCAGCTATGGTCTAGCTAACTTGTTTGGGTGCACATCAAAATTGTTCATGATTTGGGTCAACAAGTAGCAAATATTCTTAAGTTTAATTGATCCAACTTGTAGCAATTAAATCCTTAGTCACGGATATATATAGGTGACAAATTATACCATTTTGATGAATGAAGAAGGTGTATTGATGTATGTTGTGAATATCAAACGAGTGTTAGAGAGATATCATGCACATTTTCACTTGTGCATAAATATTTTTGTGGTGTAAACTTGAGCAGAGCAAAGTGGAAGTTCAATATCAATCAAAAGGATAGAAGATTGTCATTTGAGCCTAACCAGAACTATAATAAAGCATTTATAGATGCTAATCCTTTAGTTCATTCCCTTTTAGATCTATTCCAAATCATTGTAGGGTAGTGAGCCCATCCATTTTGAGAAGTGAGCTCTAGGCAATGATCCTAAATGCAAGTGCATTCCCATTTTGTAATATTTCTTTTGGGTATACTCAAAACTTATTGTGGATTGGCCATCCATTGTGGTTTTTCCCCTAATAGGGTTTCCACATAAAAATCCTTATGTTATGGTGTTATGGTTGTATGGTTGCTTTCTTTCTATTTCTGCATATTACTTTTGATTAAATGTTCTAAGTGGATTAAAGATCAGAATAATAAAGTTAATTTTTGTAGAGCACTTATTCACCCTAGACACTCTCATGCTTGTTTCCAACAATTGGTATCAGAGCTAGTTCCTCAAAAGAAGTCTAACAGCTTGGGGAGATCTTGGAAAGTGTTCTCAATGGATACAAGAAGTCTTCAACAACTCATGGTGGCCTTGGATGATCTTGACTAGTCAAAATATGAGAACTGGAAACTCCAAGAAAATATTGAGAATGCAGAAAAATTCATCCAGTCATTGATAGAAAAGACCAATTAATCAAGGGAGAAATGAAAGGAATTATGTGGTCAGCTAAAATAGAAGAACAAAAGCATGGAATATGAACAACTCTGTTAGGCTTTGAAAGAGAACACAACAGAATGCAAAAAAATTTCCCAAGAGAATGTTGCCTTGAAGCATGAGATGGAATCTATCATGATGAAAATGACCAAGGAGATTGAGGACAAAAAGAAGAATGAAAAAAAGCTTGTACAATCTTTGAGAGAAAAGTTTGAACAATGCAGCCAACTTGATAATGAATTGGAGCAATCCAAGAACAATGAAGAGGTGCTTGAAAAGTAGCTTGATGATCTTAGAGATGAACTTGCTACTACAAATGAGTATAAAGATAAATTCAAAGCAAGCTCAGCCAAACTTGATGAACTAATCAAAGGACAAATTGCTAATGGTGACATATGATGTGTTGAATATGAAGAAGGAGAAAGCTTTAGATCTGGACAAAGGAGATCTGGACAAATGAATTATGAATAAGGAAGATTCAAACAAGGAAATAAGATGAATGCAGCCAAAAGAAATCTAATAAAACAACCTATTGCTCAAATATTTAATGGCTATTGTCATGTCTACAACAAATTTGGTCATATCGCTTCTCAGTGTAGGAGTAGGGTGAACACAAGTAGACCATCATTCTTAGGTCAGTTTTTTAATTGCTATAAGTATGATCATAAGTCAATTGAATGTAGAATTGTGATGAAAAACTTTCATAGAGATGTCAGATGCTATGCATGCAATAGGCTTGGAAATATACCTAATCAATGTAGATCAAATCAAAGCTAGTGGAACAATTGGCCTGGATAGAGAAATGTCATGTGCTACAACTGCAACAAATTTGGTCACACTTCTAGATTCTATTGGAATAGAAGAGGTCCGGTAAAATAGAACATGCAACATGCTATTAAAGGAAAGGGAAAAGCCACTACTGATGAGGTCAAGAAGAAAATGCAGAAGAAATGAGTGAAGAAGAATCCCTCAGTAGAAGGAAATAGATCCACACTAGATGCCACTTCGAGTAATACCTTAGGAAATTAAGTTTAGGTCTCGAGCATAGGGGGAGCTATCAATAAATATTACTAAACCCCCTACAAGTGATTGGTACTAGAATTCGGATGAGTCTAGTAGGTAAATTGGTACTTTTTAGATGTTGTGAAATGAATTAATTGCATTAGTGAAGAATATTTGAGATCCACATAAGAATTATCTATCTCAAAACATGAAAAACAAGAAACCAGTTGAGTTAGGGCAAGGGCATTTTTTGCAAAATAAAAGATTTAGGTTCGTGGACAATAAAAGAATGATTTCCACCCTCATTTTCCATATTTCATTCAAACGAAAGAGGTTTGGAGAGCTTTGAAGTGATCATTGCCAAATTGAGAGAGACTCGAGCATAGAGGAGAATCTGCGATCAAATTTGGTTTTGTCCCTGAAAGGTATTTATTGAAAAACCTATAAATTTGTGTGATTTCAATCATGTCTACTCCTCTAATAGTTGAAGTTAAGGATAGGCCACATCTAAAATTTAAATTACATTCATATAAGTCTGCAGATACAGAGCCCTTAGGTGCATTTTCATTGGTGTCATATAGAGTACTGCATATTGAGGATATTAGGAATTATGTGCACACAAATATTGAATATTTGGGAAGCTCTCAATTATTGGATATGTATTCTCATCACATAGTTCAAGAATATTTTACTATGAAACCAATATTTAAATCCCTAGAAGATAAGAAATTTGTGTGATTTGTGAAATTCCCCATATTTGAAGAAGATGAATGGGTTCAATATATGCTGAGTCATGTCCATGGTGAATTCATGTGGTTGTATGTGCCATTCAAAATCACAAAAGAAGCTATATGTGCAGTCACATGACTAAATTCCACTAGTAGACTTCTAGTTTTGAAGTCTGTGAAGAATGATAAGGTTATTGGTGTGACTAGATCACAATGGGACAAAAGGGTAATGACAATAGCCGATATTGCTATAGTGGATGTAAAATTTGCATCTATGGTTATATGCTATAAGATTTATCACTCGAGCTAGGAGAATTTTGTATCTAGCACAACCATCTATACAATATATGAGATGGTTAAAAAAAATGTAGACTAATTTATGTGAGTTTCTTAGAAGTCAACTATTGGAGAATCTGAGAAAAATCAAAAAGGATAAGAAGAATGTATTCAAATTCGATAACATGATCTATTTTTTTTCTACTTCTTGGGTGAGGTACTAGGAGTTGGTAAAGTTCAATGGTGTAATGATATGCTGGTAGTTGTTCAAATCTGGGATATGCTATGTGGATTGGGTGATCGATAGACCCACAATACAATCTTGTGGGGATAATTAAAAGATTTCAAAATTTGATGCACACCAGAGAGAGAATTCCTGCCACAATAGTGGAATAGTACAAAGACACTATATTCTTCATGGTAGACATTTACCAGTGTCATATGGAAGCTACTGATCCTAGAACCATTTGAATCATGCATATGGGTGATGAAGTAGATGACAACATTCTAAGGATGTATGCAAAACACCTATTGAATTCACCACTAGATCAAGAACTAGAAAGGTGTGTTACTTATGCAGAGAAAAGTATGGAGGTATATCTTGATTTGAAAAATCCCATGATAGCCAGAAGGGTAAGAGAAGAGACAAAAGCTTTTGTAGAGAGTATTTTTCTTCCTATGGAAAAACTGAAAGAAATAAGAAGGCAAAGAGAGGAAGCTAAAGCAGCTAAGAAGAAAGAAAAGGTAGAATCAGCTGGTCTGGGAACATCTTCTGCTAACACTAGATCTACTAGGAGTTCCCCTACAGCTTAGTCAAATCAAGTTGAAGCCTCCAGAAAAAGGAAGAAGAATAAAAGCATAAGATCTTACAAAGTTTTTTTTGCGGATGAAGAGGAAGAAACTAATTCAAAAGTAGTAAGGGAGATAAAGGCTACTGGTACATAGGCTGTCAAACTAAATAAAAGGAAATCTTCAAGCAAAGGTGAAGAAGAAAAGAAAAAGTCAAAAGTTCACAAGACTGGTATGTCTGTTGAGGAAGTTAAGAATGCAGTGGTCAAAGATGAAAATCTCAAGCCACTTTGTGATTGGTATGAGATATTTGATGAATCTGGTAAGAGAATTCTTGAAGAAGCAACAATAATACATATGAATGTTTTTAGTAAAGCTCTTTTTGAAATTATGTTTGGTTTTCCTATAAGCCTGTATAATGCTTTCGAGTCTGGGAGTTCAATGCCTTATTAGAAGAAGTAAATCTAAGGAAAAGAGTCCTAGCCGATTTGTGCCTAGAAATGTCAATTGAAGAAATGGATTTATTCCTTGAAAAGAATAAATAAACTCATGTTTGGTGAAACTGACACTGTTGTTAGTGAAACTAAGGTAATTATAGAAGATTTTTTTTCAATGGATAAGATTAACATTATGGAAATCAATACTGAATATGTTCAAGGAAATGAGGAAGTGAATGTGGAGGTAAATAAATTAGAAGAAGAGAATGTGAATGAGGAGAACATGACTGTGTTTGACCCTTCATAATTTGAGGATATTCTGATTTCTAATGTGGAAAATATAGAGACACTTATGCTAATTAAGGTCCCTATTGAGGTGGTAGCTAGGGAAAAGGAGGTGCATACTAAAGAAGCTGAAATGCCTAAAGTCAATCTTGAAGTAGAATCCAAGGGTGAAAAAGAAAAGGATCAAGAAATCAGAATAGAGAAGGTGAAGGAATCTCTATTGGAGCATCAGGATGAGTCAGATCTTGAGTTGGATGAAAAATCAATTAACCTATCTACTTTGTCTCCAATTCAGATGTTGAAGGTTGCTAAAATTTCTCAAGTCAAAGAAAATGAGAAGATACTAAAATATCACATAGAGGATAGTGAACTGCTAAAACTTGCATCTAGAGTTTTACAAAAATTGATGCCTTCTTTTGTTATGGACCCATCAATTTCCTCCTTTGGTGAGTTGAAGAAGCTAATAAACTCTATAGATTGTCATTTTTGATAAATCATCTTTATTAAAGTAAGAAAGGAGTTCAAAGAGAAGAGAGTTGGTAGCCTAAATGAATTAATTGCCAAAGGAAAAAATCTATTAGGCACTTGCATAAAAAATATTCAAGGTGTTATGTCTAAAGGGAGAAAAGTGTACAAGTCTTGCTTGGTCTTGTCAAAATTTATAGAAGCAAATGAGAAGAAGGTGAAAGACATTGAACAACAGTTGGTTACTATTTCCAACACTTTTGACCCATTAGCCGATAGTGTTTGTAAACAAGAAATTTAGGTAATGACCTTGCTCAACCAAATAAAGAGTTTGAAACTTGAAAATGAAAGGATTATTGGCAGAGTATGTGAACTTAGGGGACTAGTAAGTTCAAAGACTGAGATGATGATGAATGCTCTGAAAGAACCTAAAGATGCTATGAGCACTCATGATCTAATAAGTCTCAAAGTAGCAAAAACTTTGTCATATCTGCTTTGTGGTCATATAACCATTTTGGACAGTTTGAGAAGTGTCTAGGAATCAAACTTAAGTGGATTGGAGAATAAATTTGCAGACCTCTTCAAATTTTTGTAAGTCTCTGGATATGTTTATACAATTTTGCAATTTTGGATTCCCCAATTTTCTCATTGATGTCAAAGGGGGAGAGAGTGAAGTGAAAAATGCCTTAACATTCTTAGGGGGAGCAGTATTTTGAATTCTGGCAGTATGCTTATCAATTTTAACACTTAGTCAATTTTCACTAAGTGTTGCCATCAATGCCAAAGGGGGGGATTATTGGCATATGGCTTCTGGTGTTGTCATTGATGGCAATTGAAGTCATCTCCATGGTCCGTAGATCAGTATCTAGTCATACTGGAAGATAAAGTGAAATACTATGTGTTACCGGTAGAATACTTGAAGCACAAGGTATCTGGTCAAATAGCTTCACCAGATCATCATTTTGTGTTGTGGATCCCTGGGACTTCTTGTTAAGCATGTAGATTATCTTATTATTGAGTGTTGTGGTGTTGTATTAGTTGCAGTACAAGCTTGGAGGTCTGGTATGAAAATTTCTGTCTATTTGATTGTTGTAGTCGACTCAGTGAATGTGGTGCACTGTGGATGTGTAAAGTGAAATTATTTTTAAAAAATTATGTTCAAATATTTAATTATGGTTCCCAACTATGGTCTAGCTAACTTTTTTGGGTGCACATCAAAATTGTTCATGATTTAGGATGACAAGTTACAGATATTCTTAAGCTTTATTGAACCAACTTATAGCCATTAAATCCTTAGTCAAGGATATATATATGTGATCGATTATATCATTTTGATGAATGAAGAAGGCGTATTCATGTATGTTGTAAATAGCTAAAGAGTGTTAGAGTGATATCATGCATAGTTTCACTTGCGCATAAATATTTTTGTGGTGTGAACTTGAGCAGAAGTTTAGTATTAGTTAGAAGGATAGAATATTCTCATCAAAGCCTAACTAGAACTATAATCAAGCATTTGTAGATGCTAATCCTCCAGTTGATTCTCTTTTTATTCTATTCCAAATCATTGTAGGGCAGTGAGCCCATCCATTTTGAGTAGTGAGCTCTAGGCAATGAGCCTGAATGCAAGTGCATTCCCATTTTGTAATATTTCTTTTGAGTAAACTCAAAACTTATTTTGGATTGGCCATCCACTATGGTTTTTCCCCTAATAGGGTTTCCACGTAAAAATCTTTGTGTTATGGTGTTATGGTTGTATGGTTTCTTGCTTTCTATTTCTACATTT